>JAJKFI010038238.1:0-24897 GCA_029204185.1 Lerista edwardsae
ATCTGAGAACAGAAAACAGGAAATAAGCAAGGGACAAGAGGGGGGGGGAAGACAAGATAGGAGCTCTGTTGGAGGGATGGAAAGTGGTCTTGAACATGATTAAGGGAAGTGGATCATCTCTATTTTCCAGGGCAGTCAATGTCAAAGGAAGGCATAGAGAAGCTATATGACAGCCTCTCTTTGTTGGAGTTCTTTGACCTGATCCTTTGTCATAACACCACCTCACCTTACTGAACTATTGGGTTTTGTCCTTTCTTCTTCTTTTCTCCATTCCTTGCATCTTGCCCACTTTGATAGCTACACTGCATGGAAATGGGCATCTAAAGTGTGTGCAGTGTTGGTGAACAGGTTAACACATGACACAGCACATGCACAGTACAGAGCTTTTTGTGGCTTTTCCTCTTCCTTTTGCAGATTGATGGCTTAAACCAGGGGTTACCAAACTGTGAGTGCAATCCTAACCTGGAGTTAGGCCTGCACAATTAGGCCAGCACAAGGGGCACATTAAAGTATGTGTGGACCACTCTTGGAGACCGGGAGGCCAACACACAGATGTGCGCCATCCGCCCTGACTTTGAGAATGGTCCAAACACACTTTACGGTGGCCCTTGTGCCGGTCAAACTTTGCTGGCTTAACTGTCCAGGTCAGGATTGCACTCTGTGAGTCTCAGTGCCCTGGGGTGTCAATGCCCTGGGGTGTTTTCATGCACTTTGAAAAACCCACCTGCCTGTTCTAAGCTGCTTATCGCTGTTTGAAGCTTGGCCACAGATCCTTGAACCTGGAACTAATTGGTGATGACATCACTGACAGTCACTTCCAGGAGCTGTGTACTGTGTTTGAAGCACAGGGATGTGTGAAGCTTCGTGAACGAAAGAAGATTGAGACACGCTGGTTTAAACAAAACCTTAACTTGGCTACCATGCCCTCTCCTTTTCTTGGACTGCAAGAGATTCTTGACATGACTACCAATACCTCCAAGGAGATTACAGACATTACGATAACGCTTGAGTCTCCCCCAGTTCCAATTTGTGCTGCCATGTATTTGAGTGATATGTAAAACTGCTGGATCAAACTGTAAATACAGGAAAGCAGCAGAACAATTTGGCGAGCAGAGGCCAGTTTGGTGGAGAATATATATATATCTGAAATACAAATCAAGGATAAAGACCTCTGAAGTTTAACAGCCTCAGAGGAGACTCAAAATTTCATAACTAAATCTCTTCTAGCAGCCGGGAGCTGTCAGAATGACAAATAGGCTAGTCTTTAATATCAGTTTACATACTGGGGCAGGGGGGAAAGGCAGAGGAGGGGGAGAAACAAACAATAATTCACACAGCAAAATCTGTTGGCATAAGGGTTTCCGACTTTTAAAAGTAAAACAATCCAGGGCTAAGACTGAAACATTATCCAGTATTGCAGATAACGTTGTCAGGAAATCAATAGCTACTTCTAAAGCCCCTGAGTCAATTCTGTCACATATCTTACAAGTTACTAGTTAGATATCTGGTGAACCCAATGGTTTAGCCCTTGATGCTCTTATCTTGCAGTGTACCATGTTCTGAGGTTGCAATAGTTCCCTTGCTCAATTTCATGTTATCTTGTTTTGTTCGTTACGTTTTCGTGGCACCTGCAATGAGCCTGATAGAGGGATAAAATCCAGGATAAATATTTTAGAGGGTCCATAGCAACCATTGAGATAGGTTGGCCAGAGAGATCATGACTGATTTAGGGCGCAATCTTGAGTTAGGCCAGCATAAGCTAAGCCAGCAAAGTTTGGCCAGCACAAGGGACACTGTAAAGTATGTTTGGACCACTCTTGGAGTCAGAGAGGCCAACACACAGATGTGAGCCATCCTTCCTGACTCCAAGAGTAGTCCAAACATGCTTTATGGTGGCCCTTGTGCTGGCCAAACTTTGCTGGCTTAGTTTATGCTGGCCTAACTCCAGTTTAGGATTGTGCTCT
Source organism: Lerista edwardsae (assembly GCA_029204185.1). NCBI lineage: Eukaryota > Metazoa > Chordata > Lepidosauria > Squamata > Scincidae > Lerista > Lerista edwardsae. The sequence goes on from JAJKFI010038238.1 coordinate 1,965, forward strand.
TAGGATCATCCAGGGATCAAGCCTTACACCTATCCAGAATGGCAGTACTGTTGAGCTGATGCAGAAGTGCCAATGCCAGAATTGCTTGTAGAACCAAACAACTTGGAAAGTAACTAGGCCAGTGGCTCCCAAACTAAGAGTCAGGGATCCACCAGTGGGTCATGCCCCAATTTTTATTGGGTCATGAAACTGACAGGGCAAATGAGGCTATGTGCATCTAGGGTTAAGCTGCTACAGGGGAAGGAGCATTGCTGCCTAATCACTCCAGATGTGCGCCATCCTCCCTGACTCCGAGAGTGGTCCAAACGCACTTTACGGTTGCCCTGGTGCTGGCCAAACTTTGCTGGCCTAACTGTGCCGGCCAAGTTAGGATTGTACCCTCAGCGACATACTGCTCCTGAATCTGGAGGTTCAATGTAGCCATCATACATAATGTTAAAAAAGACAGTTGTATTTTCATTTTTTTTTGTTTTTTGGCCATAATGTTCGATACTGAAGATATTAAAATGAAGATATTACACTTCTATTTTTATAGATGAGGCAGCAGTCAATTGGCCCTTAAAAATTGCTATTCTACAACTCCCATTCTTTTTTGCAGCTATCCACTCCCACTAGCAGACATATCTCTTGAACCAAAAAAATGGGTGATTATTTCTGGTAAGTTTTCCAAATGGAAAGATCTGTTGAGACTGCAGAAGGAACAACTACAATAATTCAGTGCTGCACACATTCCATCCATTTTAGTCTATCCTGCCCAGTTGGTGGTGGTGGTGGGGGGCTCATCATCAGTCATGCCTTCGGCTCCTTGCTATCAGCCAAAATCAGCTGCTTCTTGTAACTGATTCTTGTTCAATTATGCTGAAGGGTTTGATGAGGGGAAAATGTTTACAGTGCACAGGCCCTTCATTAGACAAAGAGAGATACTTAGCTTCCCGAGGAATAATTGATTTCCTTCTAGCTACACATCAGAGAATGTTTTCCATCACTTGTCCACAGAGCTTGACAGTGTGCTCTAAAAAGACAGTTATTTGTGTCTACACTTGAAGGGAGCCGTGTGAAGAACGCTGGTGTAATTTAGTGGCTAGACTGTTGACCCCAGATGTGTGAAATCCATGTTCAAAATCCCACTCAGCCATGAAGCTCACTGTGTAACTCGAGCAATTTGGTATCTCTTAGCTGAAGATAGCTCACAGGGTCGTGGGGAGAATGAAATGTGATAATCCTGTGTAAACCAGCTCTGGGACCCTGCGAAGAAGGGTGGGATACAATGTTGTTGTTATAAACAATATCTATAGTACTTTCCAGATAGCTACTGAAAGGCAGAATGAGAAAACAGTAGAAGATTCTCAGATTCAAGGGCCATTCATACATGCCGCTTCTTAAAGGAAAACCCCAGCAATTGAATGAGAGCACCTGCATCCTAGAAGCATTCTGATAGAGCAAATTCCTGCACCTTCCTGGCATGCATGTAACCAAGGGCACAATCCTAACCTGGAGTTAGGTTGGCACAGTTAGGCCAGCAAAGTTTGGCTGGCACAAGGGCCACCATAAAGCAAGTTTGGACCACTCTTGGAGTCAGGGAGGATGGTGCACGTCTGTGTGCTGGCCTCTCTGACTCCGAGTGTGGTCCAAACATACTTTATGGTGTCCCTTGTGCCGACCCAACTTTGCTGGCCTAGCTGTGCTGGCCTAACTCCAGGTTAGGATTGTGCACCAAGAGTGGTCCAAACATACTTTGTCCTTTGTGCCAGCCAAACTTTGCTGGCCTAACTGTTAGGATTAGGTTAGGATTGCATGCCAAATCATGCACTGAGACAGGATTAATAAAAAAGGAACTCTGTGTACTCTGTGTTATATCAAGCCCAGATTGTGTGTCAAGGCAAGCTGTCTTCTGAAACCTCCATGCATTATGCAAGTTTATTTATTATGCAGAATTTATCCCCAGCTCAGTCCTAACTGTTGGGCTCTACTGGTGGAACATACATTCCTCTAGCAGAGCTGGCAGGATCCACGAGGAAGTGCTTGGATTGTGGCAGAAATTGTGCAATGATATTACATGTTTTGGTGCCGCTGGCAAGCGCAATGAGGCATCTGCCTGCCTGTGAGAAATGTGTCGGCAGTGCGTCGGTGGAGGGGGCAGGAAATGAGAGTGATGGGGGAGGGATTGGGAAGGATTGGGGGTGTTTCTGGGCAGGCAGGTGGGAGGCCCAGGAGGGAACAGGCAGGTAGAGGGCAGATCTTGCGGCAGTGGTGCATGCTGGATCCTATCCCTTCCTTTTCAAACCTCCCCACCAAACCTCCCCACTAACCTTGAACCAAAAGTGGTTCAAGGAGATGCATATGTCCAGGGAGCAGGGGCGTATCTATACAAAATTGTGCCCGTGGCACGCACAGCTCTTCCCCAGGGCTGCTGCTCGGGCACTTTAAGTACTCAAGCGGCAGGCTGGGAGGGGAGACGCAGGCGCGCCTCCTGGCTCGGGGCATGGGGGGTCGCAAATTTGCAGGCGGGGCACCATGCCAATGGCGCCCCCCCACCTTATGGAGCCCCAGGGCTCGTGTCCCCTGCTGCCATACCCTAGTTACACCTCTGCCAGGGAGATCCATTGTTGCTTGTGCAGCCTACCAGGAAATAAGTAGACTGTGGTGCCCCCACCATAGGAAGCACAACACACTGGTGATGGAGGAAAAGCTTGGGACCCTAATAATTGCTCTATGCCTTGATTAATTTTGAACCGCAAAATTGAGACCGAGGTGGCGCAGCAGTAAAAGGCTTTAGAGTGACATCAGGAGTAGAGGAGGACTTCACTCCTGAACTGACAGCCATCACAGGGTAGGGCTGAAAGCAGGTCGTGGCGAGACCAGCACCACACAGACTTATGGCTAGTGACGGGCTAGCAGTACCTGGTGTAGGCACAGACAGATGAGCACGGTTCACAGTAATGGATTGATATTTAAAACCTTGCAGAGCCCAGGTAAACTCAAGGTGCACCTTCTTCCCCCCCACATGCCCTACCTAGAAAGACCATCCAGGTTTGGAGATTTCCTCTGGATGCCCCTGCTTTCAAAAGGTAAGATTGGTGATGACTGAGGGAGGGCCTTCTCTGTTGTGGCACCCTATTTGCTCTCCCCACGGAAGCTTGTCTGGCACCTCAGCTGTATCTCTTGGGCACCAAGTAAAGACCTTTTAGAAATAATTGGATCTATTGTTTTTATTCTCTAACGGCTATTTTTATTCATTTGGTATATGCCACTTCGTATCGAGAAAAGCAACCTAGAAATGTTCCAAATGAGAATGTCCAGAACTCATGAAGGAGGACCTCCCTGCCAACTGGTCAGCAGCCATACACCTGCTGCATGATGCTGATCTTGTGCGTTCAATGCCCCAGGCAATGACACCAGTCCAGGTCCTTCCCTCCTCCTCAGCAGCCCCTTACTGGTTCTGTTAACCTTTGGGGACCATTAGAAGCTATGTGGGAGAAGGAAGCCTTGACTCTTACGCATTCCCCAGTCTCCTCATCAGGGCTGAAAGCTCACTTTGTCTTTTTGAAGAGACCTGACTTAAGAGATGCTGAAATCTGAGATTCGGAGTGGATACACATAACTTCTGTGTGTGATTTAAAAACAAAGCAGAATATGTCAGTAGAACAATAGAGGATGGGAAAGGCTCAAGGTCTTGGCCAGGCTTTTCTCCTGGAAATGCTAACCCAGCTGTAGAATTCCAAAGTGGTGAGTCATCCTAGTCTTGCTATTACATAATAACCATTGCTAGTCATTGTTGGTCCTTGAACAAACTTCCCTCTGCATACCTGAGCCTGGTAGGTTTTTCCAACCTTGCCATCCGTTTTATCATTCTAACAAAAGTGTGAAGCAGACTGTACTATTAACTTTAGTAGCCCGAAATGTCTGAGATGCAGATCCGTTCCATTAACTGTGCAAATAATTACTTTTACCCCAATCAATGTCTTATAATTCATTTTCTCTAGTGGCTGACTGCAGATAACTCAGCCATCAACACTCTTGTCTTCTCACACTATGCTTGGGCAATTATGCCGTATTTAGTAGTTGAAACTGCAACATCGTTTGTTAGCCTGTCCTTCCTATGTGCAGTGTAATTGTTTCCAGCTTATTCAGCGCTTATTGAATTAGTATTGAAAAGATCATTTCATGCTTGGTTAAGTGGTAAATCCAATTCATTTGCTACTGAGACAAAAGTAACAAATCTGACTTTAACGGTGTTAATTGTAAGTAAAGAAGAAAGTAAAAGGAGTTAACAAAGGTACATTAGACTGTTCTTTGTTAGGCATTTGACCTTTCACTTCTCACATTAAGCCATTGGTGCTGTTTTGTTAGGTTTTCTAAAATTATAAACTTTCAGCATGATCCACCCCAGATTGAGTGCTTGTAAGTCTCATTGAGCTCAGTAGGAGAATATTAATCATGTGCTCGTTTCTCCCACAGAAGACAATATGTACTAACAATTGCTTTGATTTGTATGAGTTACATGCTTTGATAAGGACATACACTATCAATAAAGTCACATTGCATATAACAAACTTGCACAGCCTGTAAATCGAGTCGTGTCCCTGGTCCTGTAGCCACCCCAGGGCAGATCTGCAGACAGCTGCCTTCCCATAGCCGTCCCCTTACCTTCCTGAACATTATGGACACTCTACTGCTATCCGAAAGTGTTGCACCGCCTTTGGACAGCATTTATTCCTGGTTCCTTGGAGGGCAGAATAACAGTGGCGGAAGCAGCGGTTTTGCCCTTAAAGGGCTCGGTGGCCAGCATGACCAGGGCATTCCACCCCCACCCCCATTGTGTAAATCAGCAACTGTTTACCGAGAAGGCAAAGAAGTTGAAATATTATTTTTGTCTGTAGACTATGTAGCCAAACAGTAAAAACCTACCCCATCTGGACTGAAAAAGTATTTAAGGGTGCAGTCCTAACCTGGAGTTTTGCCAGCCCAGGAGTGTCACAAACGCACCATAAAGCACATTTGGATCACTCTCGGAATCAGGGAGGATGGCACATGTCCGTGTGCCAGCTCTCTGACTCCGAGAGTGGTGGAAACAAGTGGTTTTCGACGCTCCTAAGCTGGCACAAGAGACTTGTGCCAGCCTAACTCCAGGTTAGGATTGCACCCTAAATCTGTCTACCTTCCATAAGTCAGTTTGTTAATTTAATTAACTATTTTCCAGCATCCTACGATCTAATCCTCTAATGATGGCACATTCAGGGATTTCTATATCTCAGCTTTTTCTATCCTTGCAGCTGTAATTAGATTACAAACCATTTCTACCTTTGATTTTCTAACATCATTTTTATAATATCTGAGATGTCTGGACAATGGACCCATAGGCACTTGAAAGCATGTACTATAATTATTTTGTATAATTTATGTAACTCAGTTCCCAAATTTATTCACAATATTGCCAACTACAAGCAAAGTCACCTTGTACTGATCACAATTACAGCAACAGTCTGAAACAAGATGCACTCTGTTCAGTCTGTATGCGTGTGTTCTCAGAATAAACGGAAATTGGATGCAGCAAGGTCCATTCAGTGTGATGGGTAAGAAATGAATATGAATGGGGTTCATCATAATCCTGTTCAACAGTTTATGGTAAAAGGTAGGCAACAGGGAGTCTCTGGTTCCTGGTTGCTGCCGTTTTATTTTCTCACAATGCACTGGATGCAGCATCAGTGTGCACTGTATAAAAACAAAAGACACAAAAAAGGTGACAGCTTTTACTGATGGTTTTTCACACACAAACACACACACAAACACACACACACACACACACACACACACCCTATATCTATGGAGCATTGTGAATAAAATGGTACCCGTCAAAACAGAGGCAGCTGTGGAGAGGATTTTGCTGCCCATTATAGCTATAAAGGTAAAGGTAAAGGTTTCCCCATGACCAAATGGTCTAGTCGTGACCGACTGTAGGGGGCAGTGCTTATCTCCGTTTCAAAGCCTGTAGAGCCGGCGTTTTGTCCAAGGACAAGCTTCCGTGGTCATGTTGCCGGCATGACCCTACGCTGTAGCGCACGGAACGCTACACTTTGGTGCCGTTCCCTTCCCACCGAAGTGGTCCCTATTTATCTACTTGCATTTAGGTGCTCTTGAACTGCTAGGTTGGCAGGAGCTGGGACAAGCGACGGGAGCTTACTCCGTCATGCAGTCTTGAACTCCCAACCTTCCGGTTGGAAAGCCCAGCAACAGCGGATTAACCCGCTGTGCCACCACGTCCCTATAGCTATAGACAAGCTATAAAAGCAAGGAAACAGAAGATTCAAAGAAGAAGGTAAACCAGAATTTTTTAAAACCCTGGTAATAGAAGATTTTTTAAAACCAAATGATTATTGAAACAATAGTGGAAATGAATGGAGTACTAAAATAGCAAAACCAAATTCTTGCATATCTCCTAAACATCACATATACATAGTTTTAAAGTTGGTAAATTCCTTCCCCCTGCCCAGAACCACCCCTGCACTACTGGGTCAACGCTGCTGCCTGTGGCACCTCTGCAACAGCGCAGGACCGAAGCAAGATTGCAGGGCCGAAGTCTTGGATTGCGTCCGCAGTGTGTGTTTTGTCAGCACCACTGCATTGTTAGGTTGGTGGGAGATAGGATTGGGCTGTATGTCACCTCCTCTAGGGAATTAATCCCCTCAATCTTTTCCACAAGGAATGTGGAATCCTGTGTATTATCAAACTTTGGTAGAAGTTTATAAATCATTTTAAATAGGGCTTTTGGAGGATCCCAATCCTTTAAGCCAGTGGTATTCAAACGGGACCCACTTGGTGGGTTGTGACCTGGTGTCAGGTCGCGGAAAGCTGGGAGCACCCATCTTGGAAATTGCAGACCTTACTCTTGCCATATGCCATTTGTGAGTGTTAACTGTTTGAATTTTCAAGTGAAGTGTTTTGTTTTGTTTTAGTTCAGTGCTTTTACATAATATTTTGTCCTCATCTTGCTTTCTGTCAAGGATATTTCATTGTTGTACATTTGCTGCAGTCCAAGAATGCCAGTTTACATTTACATAATAAATTACATTTATTATGTTACAATGACAGCCCTTCCTGCTTGATGATGTCACTTTCTGCCACAACCTCACTTCCAGGTTAATGACATCACTTCTGGTAGGTCCCGACATGGGTTCCATTCTAAAAAGTGGGTCCCAGGCTAAAAAGTTTGAATACCACTGCTTTAAGAGTTTCTTAAACAATATTTGAAAAAAAAGTTTGAATATTTGACTTCTATAAAAAATGCCTTATTTGAGGGGAAAAACCTGAAAGGCAAAATATGTATTGTGCATTCTCTGAGACACTGATATAAGATTACTTTCTGAAAAAGTCCTATGTATTTTGACAGCCTATATTGTTCCCATTTTTGACAGAGCTAAATTAAAAATGGCCCAGTTTCTCATTCCAGTTAAAGTATATATTATTGTATGAAATGGAAGTGAATAGTGAAATACTTGGACTCCATTTCTGTTTATACGTGTCCCAAATGAGACTTTTAGAGGATCTCAGTCCTTTAACACATTTTCTCAAATATAATGTTTGAAAAAAAATATTTGATTGTTCTAAAAAGTGTCTTATTTGAGGGGGAAAAAGCTGAAAAGAAGTTTCATTTATATTGTACAGTCACTGATAGAAGGTTACTTTGACTGATAAAGTCCTATATATTTTGACTGTCCATATTGTCCCATTTTTTGACAGAGTTAATTTAAAAATGGTCCATTTTCACATTCCAGTTGAAGTGTGTAGTATTGTATTAAATGAAAGTGAATGGTGAAATACGTGACCTCCATTTCTATTTATAATTGCCCCAAATCTTTAGAGTTCAGGACAAATTGGGTAGGGTTTTGTTTTTCTGTCTTGTGTCTTTGTTAAGGTTGCAGGTCTGTTAATCCACTTTAGCCATAGAAGCCCTTTCAGCAGTGCAGCCATATCATATCATTCCATTTCAGCCATGTCATGCTGTTTAAGATCGTACCGTTAGGAGCTCTTAGCCAAACAGCCCATCCTCCTAACTAACTTTCCATATAGCAATTCAGCAGCACCAGTGCAGTGCCCACTGTATCCTGTGGGGGTATTTGGAATCCAGAGGGCTCCTCCAAGTAAAGGAACATTTGTCCCCTTGCTCCAGAGTAACCCTATGCTGGGCTCCCAAATGTACTTGGACTTGAAAATAGTTCTTTTTCCAGATTCATTTCCCACTCACTTTTCCTCCCAAATTACTCAGATATTCCTGTCCATAGATGCTTTTGAATTATGGTACTGGAGAAGACTCTTGAGAGTCCCTGCAAGGAAATCAAATCAGTCAATCCTCCAGGAAGTCAAGCCTGATTGCTCCCTGGAAGGACAAATCCTGAAGCTGAAGCTCAAATACTTTGGCCACCTCATGAGAAGAGAGGACTCTTTTGAAAAGATGCTGGGAAAGATCGAAGGCAAAAGGAGGAGGGGGCGGCAGAGGATGAGATGGTTAGACAGTGTAACCGAAGCGATGAACATGAAATTGGGCAAACTTCGGAAGCTAGTGGAGGACAGGGAGGCCTGGCGTGCTGTGGTCCAGGGGGTCGCGAGGAGTCGGACACGACTTAGCGACTGAACAACAACAAATTCCTGTCAAATTCATGTGCCCTTCTGTTGTTTCCAAAATGCAAATTTTTCAGGAGGAGGGAGTCTTGCGGGAGCTTCACGGGGAGGGAGAACCCACCCTTCGTCATAGACAGGATTGGCTTTAGTTTGATTGGACTAATTTGGCCCAGTCAGGCTCCACAGGGAACATTGTGTAGCAGAGAGAAGGTTGTCCACAGCTTCAGTTGGCATTTCACATGGAGGCATTCTTCCATGCTGATGCCAGTGTGGCGACTGGAGCAGGGCCCGGCCCTGCTTTAATAATTGATACCAGAAGGTTGAAGCCTAGGGGCGGGCTTAGCGGCCATGACAGTATGTCCAAAACATTGCTCATTCCAATGATTTCCAATGGGTTTTCGCATGATGTTTAGCGCTTAATCGTTTACTCCTGAAGTAAAAACTTACCAAAATAACAACGTGTGATCGTGGAGAAACATCAGTGGTAACCATATTATGAGTTAATATGCAATTCCAAGGTTTAATTCCGCGTAATTATATTACATTAAAATCTCTTCATAACACAAGTAGTTGTCAATAGGAGAGTAATTCTTTTTTTACTTCTAGGCTATTACGAGTATTTTTTTAAACTTCTACACTCACCCCCCCCCCCATAAAATTAACTTTCACACGCACGCCGAGCGAGCGAGAGAGCCCTTCCGGCGGCAAACCTCGTCGTTCGCGGCAATGATTCAGTCAGCCATTTTAGTAAATCCACAGCTTCAAGTCTGTGACGTCATGGCATATCCAGCTATTCAAGATTCTTGGACTGGAGCTGTTGTGGGCCCCCTGCTGACCCCTGCATCTGATTAGCTAGAAATCAGGCCTCTCTAGAAGCAGCTCCTGTCCATGCCTTCTTCCAATTGGCCTGAAATCAAGCCACTCCGGAAGCAGTTCTCACCCACCCCACCCCTGCTTCTGATTGGCCCTAAGTTGAACCAATCTGAAAGCAGTTGGCACTGGTGCAGCAATGTCAACACATCGCTGCTAAACTACTTCTGGGTGCCGCACTGGCAGCCTGTGACATGCCTGTGACATACCTGACCTAGGCCACCACAGTAAGTGGGGGCCCTGCAAAACAAATGTGTGGGGCCCTGCAGGGACCCTGCAGAATTGGGTTCCATACTTCCTATGTCTGGCCCTGGCCATAGGTGCTGGGCAAGACAGTACCCCCATCCCTCCTCCTCCAAAACCATCTCACCAAAAAGGCAGGAAACAAGACAAAAGCATAGAGTTGGAACCAGTTGTACATTCATCAGATATCCTTGCAGAGGAGCCAGCCTACCGCCAGCCGTGTGCCTCCATCATGAAGAACAAAGCAGACATCTGTGTGCTGTTTGATGCTGTCTGCTGAGATAGGCAAGGAGCAAATTTTGTGAATCCCTCTTGTGCAAAAGAACAGGCCAACCCCTCAAAACATTCGGACTCGGTCTCAATACACCCAACCTCTGCCTCAAGGGCAGCCCATCCCTTCCCACAGCAGTGTTCCATGGCCATTTTTTCCCCCTATAAGCACTTCAGTATCTTGTGCACAACTGAATGAGGAGCTGCCTCTAAAGCGCTTTCTGTGATGTTCGGTGGCCCTGTTATTGTGTGCATTTCCCCAGGTTCCACGAACAGAATATTCCTCTCTTCCTTGTAATGGTGTGGGTGTCTCACACAATGTTGCGTAACATGCATCAGGGGAAAGTTCCAGTGTAATTGCTCTGGATGAAAGCAATAGGAATCTTTGTTCAATTCGGTACGGAGGTTCCTTGCAGTAATTGTTCCAACTGTTCATTGCTTTATCACTATTCTGCTCTGACCTTTCTGTGCTTTTCTGTTCCTTGTAGAATCTCCACCTCTCTTTTTCTATTCCAGTACAAAGTGTCTGTCACAAGAAAAAAATAGGGTGAGCCTGAGAGATTCTGGGTGAAGAAGGAAAAAGTTGGAGATACTGGAGTGGTTTGAGCCTCAGCAATTTTCCCTTTTGTATACAGTAATAGCAAAGCTTTGACTTGCCAGTGAGTTTGTTGATTCCTCTCCACTATCAACATGAGGGACTCTCCCTTAAAAGAAGACAAAATCCATCTTGTCAAATCAGCTCTTCGGAGGGAATAAGGGGTGCTTCAGGTGTTTCTTTTTTACTGTATGCACTTCCTTTTTAAAAAAAACTTTTTTTTATAATATTAACATCACAAGGCAAATTCACATTGTATTCTGTGTCCCATATGCATATTTCTAAAAAGCAATATCATGCATTTTAACATATTACGTATCTACATTATGTGGACATTCTGTACAGATTTGTTATTCAAAGAAATCCATCTTCAGTTACAATCCTGCAGTCTTCCATCCAGCTCTACATGCCTATGCACCGATACAGATATTACATAATTGCTCACCTCAAGGCCCAAATAAGCATTGTAAAATACACTTCCATTTTTCCCAGCAATCCGGTACTTTTCCTTTCCCTCCTTAATATGAAGAAAATGCATATGCTTACTTAACTAGTTATAAGCTGATGCAAGCTACCTGCGGTATCCATGAGGGTTCCATTTCAGAACCCCTCTCAGATGCCAGAATCCAAATTAAAATCCTTGTAAAAACAAAAAAGTGCCAAAATAATGGTTTAAAAGCCTGGGAGAACAGGCTTGGAAACATTGTGGTTTGGCCACAAAAAGGTAAAAACCCTGATATTGGCTTAGTGTTTTTTACAGGGATTTTAATTTGGACTGGCATCCATGGCGAATCAAATCTGAGGATGCCAAACCCAAATATACCACAGGTGGACTGTAGTAGGAATGATGTTTTATCCAAAATCTGGCCATCAATACTTTTGCTGCTGCAGAAAACATCAGCCTTAGAGAGTGATCTTTAATTCCACTCTTTGCATTTTGGTGATGTGGAGTAAAGGATGCTTGACACACAGATCTTGGCAGCATCTGAATGGGAACTACAAACATGTATCCTGCCAACCATTTGTGTGGAGTCGGCCAGATAATTGGCTCCACAGGCACACATTTTTTAAACACAATTTTTAGCACAATTTCTAAGAACCTGAGCAGGACTGGAACATAGTCTCTTGGTACCTGAAGGTGTCTCCCCCTTTATCTGGTGGGAGTGGTATCAGTGACCTTTAGCCTCTTTTATTCCCATAAGTTGCCGTGACCCCACAACTGAAGCTTTGAGACCCCGCTGGGGTCCAGACCCCAAGGTTGAAGAACACTGCTCTATTGATTGTCTACTTAGGAGTGTATTCTAGGACAGAGAATTTTATTTTTCTCTGTTTAGTTGAATGGCTAGAGCATCCTGGCCCTGTCCCAAGCTTTCAACATGCACTGCTGTGTTTGCATTATGTGCATACATGCATACAATATTTGTCCACCTCCCTTTTCCTGTCTTTGATTGACACTTGCAGAGAACAAAACAAGAATATGTGATGTGTGTGTGTGTGTGTTTTAACTTGATGTTAAATAGCTGTGGCATTGCTGAGGTGTTTGTCTTTGTTGTTATTCTTGGCATCACCAATGGTTGACAAGGGAGTCCGACATGCACTGAGAAGGTGTCTTTAATTGCAGGCACTCTTCTAAAGATATTACCACACCTGACAGATTTGCTGATGCGTTGTTTTTTCCTATTGCTTTTTAGGGAGTTTGTTTTCCCTCTTTAGCAGCTTCTGTCTCATTTTCTTGAACTCTCGATCTATGGGCAAACCTTAACAGTGCAGATTAGCATTGAGTTGTGCACTGAGATGCATGATCTGTAGAAACCCAGCATCCCTTATGACAAGGGGGAAATCTCTCCTTGAGTATAGTGTTCGTTGCTGCAGACAAATACTGTACTTGTGGTCAGCAGGGAAAGGCAGGAGGCTGAAGCATGTTTTGGAGGGGCTTGCGATGGTGCACCCACAAACCTCAACCGTATGTTCCTCTGCAGACTGATTGTCTGCATAGGACTCGAGAGATGGTGTAACATTGTGGCGAAGGTCCCATGTATATTTACCTGGGAATAAGCACCATTAAATACCGTGGACTCTACTCCTGAATACATATACACAGAATTGCTCTGTGCATGGCGAAAATGGTGTGCCTGCTTACTCAGGAGTAATCTCCATTGAACTCATGGGACCTTACATCAGGGAGAATATGCTTAGGAGTGCAATCCTAACCTGGATTTAGGCGGGCACAGTTAGGCCAGCAAAGTTTGGCCGGCACATGGGCCACCGTAGAGTCTGTTTGGAACACTCTCCGAGTCAGAGAGGCCAGCATACAAGTGTGCGCCATCTGCCCTGACTCCGAGAGTGGTCCAACGCTCTTTACAGTGGCCTTGGTGCTGGCCAAACTGTTCTGGCTTAACTCTAGGTTAGGATTGCGCTCTGAGATTGCTCTGCACAAGTGTTAGCTAGGAAGTCCCGTGTTCAAATCTCACCTCTGATAAGCACTCACTAGATAGCCTTTGGCAATCTAACATCTTGCCACTTCCCCCACCTTCAATATGGGGACGCGGGGGGTGGTGGTTAATAAAACTAATGCTTCTAATAACCTGCCCTGCAGGTTTTTTTGCAAGGATTAATGAGATCTTATGTGTGAAGCACTTTGCATTCTCAAAGCACAATACAGCTTAGAATTATTTTGTATAATGTTGCGCTCTTCCCTGCCAGCGTTTTTTCCAAGCGTAAAGTTGCCTCTGATTGAAATGCTGAGCTCCCAGTGCCTGGATTTCCAGCACGGAGTCCGTGGGGAGCTGTGTGTGCCTCCCTTGCTTCTTGGAATCACTCTTGTGGGGGGGTTGCTAATTCCATATGTACATAGCAAACGGTGCTGTTCCTGTTGATTGTAATGAGTGGGAGTGATACTGAAACCGTAATTACTGTTTTATTGTATTATTGCAGGTTATCCCTGTTGACTGACTCACCTTAGATTCATTTTCCTTTACATGAAAATCTTTACATGAAAATGAGGTTCTGCTATTGTTATTTTTCATTGCAGGCTAGTGAGCCGTTCGGCAGCGAAAATGTACTTACTGTTGTCAGACTCTTCAGTAGGAGTGTGTTTCTCCAGAACACTTTAAGCATTAGGTAAATTTTCCAGCAATCAACCATGCTAATGGCAGTTCCTCATTAATGCACCTCCGAGAGAGCCAATATGGATATAAATAAATTCATAAATAAATTTGAAAGTTAGCAGCTCGAATTAGGCACACTGACATCCTGGGAATGTTATCATTTCCAGGACAATAACCTGATGGTTCAAGCAAAGAGCAGATCAGATAATATGGGGAGAAGAACATGGGGAGGATGAAAAACCCAGCCGCACCCCAAAGCTCATTTCTCCCAGTACTAATTCAAAGGTGAAGAAATGGCAGAAGATTCATCCAGCCCTGAACTGTATCCAGATCTGTGGCAGGGAGTGAGGTGGGGAGAACTTTCACTGAAAGTGAATATGCATCTTTCAGTGCATATCCATGCAAAATAAATTCTTAAATTTACACAGGGAAAGCTAAAATGTCAGAAGAACCATGTGGTGGGAGCAGTCCAGTGTGGTATCTGCTGTTCTTTCATGAGATCAGGGGCATTACTCTCTGACCTGCATCTGAGGGTGCAATCCTAACTGGAGTTAGGCGGGCACAGTTAGGCCAGCAAAGTTTAGCCGGCACAAGGGCCACCATAAAGCACGTTTGGACCACTCTCAGAGTCAGGGATGACGGTTCACGTCTGTGTGCTGGCCTCTCTGACTCTGAGAGTGGTCCAAACGCAATTTACAATGGCCCTTGTGATGGCCAAACTTTGCTGGCTTAACTATGCCGGCCTAACTCCAGGTTAGGATTGTGTTCTAAAAATGAGAATTTGGAATTAGAATCTAGAATAAAAACACATAACACTGCTTTCTGCCTTTTAAATCACAAAATCTATGGAAAAAAAACACACAATTTTCAAACACCTCTACCCAGCAGTTTTTGGGTGTTTCAAGGGTGGAAAATCTATATATGGAAGCTCATCTCTCTTGAAACAAAAAACTTTACGCAGATACAGTATGTTTGTAAGCTTGCCCAACAGCTGAAACGATGGAAAAGTGGGATTTCAGTTGTCACACATGAGTAAAATGTGTGTACTCCCCATGGGAAAGAATTTGGATACATATGGACCCCTGCTAAGTGGGCAAGAGGCACTTTTTCAAGTGGTGTATATTTAGCAGGGGGAGAGCAATTGTCCCTTTTCACCCCAGCACAGTGTCTCTCGTGGCTGTTGCTGGTGGTGTTCTCCATTCTTTTAGATTGTGAGCCCTTTTGGGACAGGGAGCCATTTAACTTTAATGTTATTATTTGCCTGTAAACTGCTTTGTGAACTTTATGTTGAAAAGCGGTATATAAATAGTAGTGATTGATTGATTGATATGGTCCTCCATCTATACGTATGCTGTATGTCTGCTTCATGCTATCTCCACAGAAGTGAATTGGC
Source organism: Lerista edwardsae (assembly GCA_029204185.1). Taxonomy (NCBI): domain Eukaryota; kingdom Metazoa; phylum Chordata; class Lepidosauria; order Squamata; family Scincidae; genus Lerista; species Lerista edwardsae. The sequence continues at coordinate 17,059 of JAJKFI010038238.1, forward strand.
TGTAAGGTAGATTTCCATGAAAGATCGTTGAAGTGAACCTGTGGCCAGAGACTTTTGTGTATTTAGGACAAATGTAAAAAATCTAACATTGAAGAACTATGGGAATGGATCTAATAGTTCTGTCACCTTTAATGCAAAACGATTGCCGGGATGCTTGTGACTTCAGTCTTAATGGATGGTCATGATTAGCCAATCCATTATACGCCAGCTGCCAGCATATTACGCACTGAAACCAGTTGTTAATGGTTTAGCAATAGAAAAACACACACAACCCCTCTGTTGATGGGCAATAATGGCAACATAGCTAAAACGCATTATGGCTAATGGTGCAGTGAAATGGAAGGGAAGCCTGCTTTTGAACACCTACTGGAATGCAGCCATCATTTCCTCGATCATGGAAACTGTCACCAGACTTCTCTTATTAGGCGTGTTATCATTACAGTACATGGAACATATGCTGTGCAGTAAACACAGGAGAACAAATTCCCAGATCAACCCAGGAATCCAGCTCAAGATATTTCATAGCAAATATACACAATGTGCAACTGTTGGAAAACAGTAGAAGCTTTTCTACTTTTCTACTGTACCAGACATCATTTGACTGGTAGTAAACCTGAGAGCAAAAAAATGAACCTCAGAAACCCCCCAAATATAGACAGATGTGGCATCACTAGAGGGTGCAGAGATGCAGACCATACTGTGCTCTGTGTGTGTGTGTGTGTGTGTGTGTGTGTGTGTGTGTGTGTGTTTTAGAAATTTTGTATTTATGAATACAAGTGTGTCCCGGTACCTACCGATTTGGTATCCACAGATAGGGAAACATTAAACAAATCTCTTAAAAAAAAAAAACCTTTTAGCAGCAAAGCCACCAGTGTTCCCCTGTCTTTAAAAAACAAGGGAGGCGATGCTGACAGCGTGCCCCAAGGATTGGAGGGAGGGAGGGGGCGGGACTTGGGCGGGACATGGGTGGATCGTAAGGCCGAATCCTCGGTCCGTTCTTTAGTGGGCGCAGATCCGAGGAGCGCATAGGGGAGGCTGGAGTCTCCCCTACATTAAGGGAGCGCACACGCCCTTGCCGCTGGAGGCTCCAGCCTCCCCCAACCCAGCGTTGGATATGGCGCTGGCCGGACGGGCTTGCCATTCCAGCGCTGGGTAGGGTTGCACTCTAAGGCACTGCAGGAAACCAGCACGGTGTTAATATGTCTCAGCTCTTATTTCCATGTAACAGAGCTAATACTATCTTATTCAGGGACCAATCATAACCTGCACCATAACAGCAGAGACCAGCACAGTTTGGGTACAACCTGGAGCCTCCACAGGGGCAAGGGCACGTTTGTAGGTACCAGCCAGCCCTATGGACTACTCGGATCTGGGCCTGCTGTATTGCAGGTGCAGATCCTAGTTCCCTGCGGGACCTGGGCTCAGTGGTTTGGATATGGTCTAATGGCAGCATCTATACTCCACCCCCTTCCCCAGGCCGGACTGCCTCCCAGACTGCCCTCTGCCTGCCCCATTCCTCCCTCCCTCCCTCCTGCCTTCTCCCGCCCAGAACCACCCCTGTGCAAGCTGAACTTGGCTGGTGCGTGAGTGGTGCGCCAGCAGCTTCTGCCAGCGCTGCCAGGCCGGTGCTAATGCCTGTGTCAGCCCTGCAGCATTAGGAAGACAATGGGCAACAGCGTTCCTTGGCTTTTTAGCCACCCAACCCCTGTGCTTAATTCCTAAACAGAGAGGGTTGGCAGCATTCCATCTTCACAAATTACACATCCCCTGACCTGGAAGCCTTATGTTTAATCCCAGATGCCCAGGATTATTCAGGGCTGGTTCATATATGACACAGTCACATTGAGAGCGCTAGGTTTGGGTTGCCGCTGAGTCAGACCCAGGTGCATATGCTGCCCGGGTGCAGTTGGCACCTTCATGTAAGTGAAAACTGATTCTCATGATACTGGTAGCCCTTTATTCCTGTTCAGACAGTGAGGAATTGAGGTACGTGCATGTCCACCTCCCCACATGAGAAGTCTTCTTTTTCATAAGAACTGTACCTCTGTACTGACATCATCACCGATAGGTCGGTGATGAGGAAAGTTCACAATGCACATGCTCCGAATCAGTGCGGTTATTGCTGTACATGTTCAAGGACTGAACCTTTTTCACTAGAACAGAATCTGTTCAGAGACCTGGGACGGCCCTGATTCCAATTAAGAGTGGCATTGAATAGAGAATGTTCACATCATGTTCAATTAACATGGTAGTCACATAGACCATGGGCTCAGGCTCTTTGCATATGAAGGCTGTTTCTGAATGATTGAAATGGATAACGTTCTTTCTGGGATGTATTATCATCCAGCAGCTTAGACCTTTGATTTCTCCTTGATACCAAGGCCAAGGTTTAATGACCGCGAGGCCATATGGCAACTGACATTGAATTTTGTGTCTGCTTCTAATTGTCCGTACAGCACAGTACCTGCCAAATAACAGTTAATGCAAGTTGGACATCAGGAAAAAAAAAATTGAGCGAGATCCTGGTGCTTCTGATATAAACCTTCAAATTCCCATTTCATTAAAAAATTCCCCCTCTGCAGCTGGTAGCAGAGATTAGGATGTTTTGCCATCTGGGCAGATTAATGTTGACTAAGAGAGAGGGAGTGCAACAGATGAGAGAGCTCGCTTCTGAGATGGGGAAAAACTTGTCCAAATCCTGCGCGTGCACGCACGCACGCACACACACACACACACACACACAAATATCTAGAGTGAAATATAATTGCCCTGTCTTCTGGATATCCTGCACCCACTTCACTTAATCATAGCGGCAGATCGGTTGTCTTAAGGCACAGGCATCCTGATATTAAAAAATATAAGAGGGAGAAAAAAATCCCCCACCCCATTACTCTGTTTCGTGGCTTGTAATTACATAGAATTAATGACAGATTTCATTAAAGAGGCAGCTGAACTTGCCTTGGGTTTCTGATCTGTTCCATCCCTCTCTCCCCTCAAGTTTCTTTGCTCCAACATGCTGCCAATCTATGTTACCAGGAGGAGAGTACCAGATGTACTGGATGCAGGAATACCACTCTTCTGGGTTTCTTTTTTTTTTCCCCCTCCTTGATTAGCCTTTCATAATCATTTCAGGGGAGGCAGCATCCTTGTTTATTGAAATTAAATTTTTAATCAAACCTATGTCACCGTGATGTCCTACCATGTTGTAATTATCAAATTACATTAGACTTGTGCACTGGCAGAGAACAAAAGGGAATACGGCGTGGCGTTCTTTGCACGGCACGCCAAAAAAAAAAAAGCCATTGTTGGCAGTGATGGCTGGGGCTGGGATTCAGCACTTAAAATTAATGGGTTTCCTGGGCTTGCCAGGAAATGTGATCATCATGTTGATTATGTCTTGAAGGCCATCGCAAAGCATCAAGGTCATGCTCAGAGTGACCATGAGCCTTGGGATTATACCGAGTCTCAGGATCAGGGCACACAACCTCATGTGATGCATCTGTTGCTGCAGTGGACTGCTACACCGTGCTGGTGAAATGTCTGAATGCTGCCCTAAGTTGAAAACAAAGCACTAACTGATACAGAGTAAGCATGCCAGGGAGAAAGCTCTCGTCTACCTTTCAGCCTGATGTGCTGGTTTTGCATGTACTCCTTTCGCTGGAAAAAAGATGCGGACATTTTATTCCCCAACCCAACCCACCCATGCAGTCTAGAGTAGTACTCTAGCAAGAGTTGCATTGCTTGGACGCCGATCATGCGTTTATTCTCATAAATTATTTCAATGCATTTCGGTAGTTATTTCATGCAGCCAGCTGGGTTGCTATTTGAGGAGCTTGTTGGGGGTTTCAGGCCTGGCACTGGGGCTTAGATATGGTGGATGCTCCCTGATCTGCCCCCCAATCCTCACATCTTTTTGGCCTCTCCACAGGCAGAAATCTGCTGACGGACAGTCTGCATGGCCCCGCTGGTGGAGTGTGTCCTTCCTACCCTTGCTCCAGTGGCAGCACTCTGTTGACTGGGCGGAGAGGCTGTCACAACAGTGTCCCTGTTGTGACACTCTTGTGACACCAACATATCACAAGAATAGGATAAGGCCATAAGAAATAAAGGAGGAAACCCCTAAGATTACCATGGATTTGTTGAATTGATATATTCTATAAGGAGCTGATGTAGCATAGAAGTGTAATTTTTTTTATCATTGCTATTGCATATGAGAAATGAGTAAAAATGCATACAGAAGTACATTAATATATGTCATAATATTTGCAAGGGATTTTACACCCTTTGTTAGAGAGTTCCTCTGCCTTTATTATTAACTGATAGACAGGTTTGGGATTGTGTGGATATAGCCTTCATGAACATTTTGGTGCTATTGTATAGAGTTGGTGTGGTATAGGGTGGTGACAAAGGCTGAAATCCTGTGCACACTTTTCTGGGAGTAAGCCCCATTAAACACAGCATGGCTTACTTCTGAGCTAACATGTCTATGATTGTGCTGTAAGAGAATGGAAATCAGGAAAGCTGTAGTTTGGACCTTGCTGCTACTCACTCGGTGGCCTTAGTGTTCCTAGCCCGCTCCCCCCATATGCAATTTGGAAATAGTCTAACGGGCAGTGCAATCCTATACTCCCCCTTAGCACTAGTGCTGCGCTCTTGCACCGGCCGAATGCTGTCACAAATGTGCCGTAAATCGCGTCCGCGTCGGCGCTATGGCATTCGGCCGGCGCAAGAGCACAGCGCCAACACTTGGGTGCTGCCACAACTGTCGGCAGCGCTGGCCATGCGCCAGTCGAGCACCGGCATTGCTCGGTTGGCGCAGGGCCTCCGCGAGGGCATTTAAGAGGCGTTCTGGGGGCGTAACTGGACGGCACAGTGGGCAGAGACGGGGGTTGTGACGCTGTAGTGCCAAATCCTAACGCCCGTTCCCGGCCAGGGTGGTCCCAATTCGGGCCGCTCCTGTCCATGTTCCTCTGCTCCTTCAGCAGGTGCAGATCCAAGTAGGCCCATAGGGGTGACTGGGGCTTATGTGGGTGCAAGAGGAAAGCCTCCCCTTCCTGCACATTGCTGCTGCTGCCGCCTCCTAATGGGCCTTGGGATATGGCCTTGCTATGTCGGCTTTACTAGACCGGCATAGTGTAGGATTGAGCCTTTAGTGATATTCAAACGTTTTTGACCAGGACTCACTTTTTAGAATGGCCAACCAGAAGTGATGTCATTAACCTGGAATGGATGTTGTAGCAGGAAGTGACATCATCAAGCAGGAAGTGCGGTCATTGTAACATAATAAAATGACACTCCTGAAATGCAAACTGTCATTCTTGAATTGCAAAAATTGTACAACCATAAAACATACCTGACAGAAAGTAAGGTTAGGACAAAATATGATGTAAAAGCACTGAACTAAAAACAAAATTTAAAAAAACCCTCACTTGAAAATTCCAACTGTTCACCCTAAAAAAGGAATATAACAAAAGTATACAGTTTACAAGATGGCTGCTTCCAGTTTTCCACAACCCATCTGACATCAGGTCACAACCCACCAAGTGGGTCCCGACCCACAGTTTGAATAACCCTGTTCTAACTGAGGAATCTTACAGGTAGTTTGTAAGGATTACAAAATAATATATTTGAGGTGCTTTGAACACTCTAAAGTACAATGTTGATGGTAAGTATGATTATCCTTTTCTAAATGTATCATTTTTGACCCTAAATTAGTTCTGCTGTTGTAATTCAGCCAGCCTTCCCATGGAATAAGTTGCTTTCTCATTGACTTTAGTTAGTCATAGGAGGATGAATTGCTGAACTCAGGCTTTTATAGATTTAAACTATTGATCTAATCACACAGATGTTTTCATTTCGAATGTCAAGTTGGCATGTGAAACTTACAAAACTGCACAGTTTGACATTTAAAGGGAAACTTACGATTCCCAACAGAGGAAACCTATAAATCTATTTATTTTTCCTGTGTTAACAATAGTCCTGTAATCCTTCATTCATTGTAATAAAACAGACTGTGATTTGTGGTAGACTATTATTTGCCATGATTCAAATTAGCATCACCCACCCAATATTTACAAAGGGTGATTCTCCATCCCCATTTGCTTTCATTCATCCACAGAGTATCTGACATTCTGCGTATAGGTACAAAGATAGTTGTTTTCAACTCTGATTATAAACATTGATTTCTCCACAACACTTTATTCCTTTTATGTCTTGAGATAAACCCTCATATGAAAGGATATTTTTGCTTTTCATAATTCTTGGCTGTTTTGATTCCATTTCCATTCAAAGTCTCCAAATTGTTCAGATGATTAGTTTTCGGCTGCAAGTTGAAATGTATAGATATTAGTTATTCAGAGACAGAAGCAAACTAGCAGAAAATATTGTAAGTTACAGTCTGACTAGCATAATAACACATATGATTGACAGTCCAATCCTATCACCAAAGGGGGGTGGGTGGGAGGGAGGCAGGAGCAGACTCTCTTGTTCATCTCTGAAGGAACTGATGATCATTGGATGAAGGATGGGCAGTCTGATTTTTTTCTTTGGAGGAGGGAGGGCAGAAGGTGGAGTTCAAGGGGTTCTTGCCTTAGGATTGGCTGGAGAGCCCATAGAGGGGGGAAAGGGGGGTTTCCTCACACTGACCATCCCACCCCTCCCACCGTGCCCAGTCCCTTTTGATCCGTCCCCTGGCGTGCTTTACCCATGCCGCTTGCTTCATGCAAGACTCTGATTCAAATCAAGATGACTTGGGGAATTTCAGGAGTCAAGTGACTGGGGAACCCATTAGGACTTGTGCCCCTGTCGAGTCTTAGGGGGTGGAGACTTGAGACCTAATTCAAGTCTCGCTTCTGTGCCAAATTCCCATCCCTGTGCCTTTACCACTCCAAAGATTGCATACCTGTAAAATGTAAACACATATACAAATCTTGAAACAGACACTGTTGAACTCTCCAACTAGGGCTAAATTACATGGGATGCAGGAAATCTGTCCTTGAATCTCCCAGTACTTTTTGTGAAATACAGCTGCAGGAGGATTACATGCTCGGGCAATGGGGGTTAGCACTTTTCTCCCTTTTCCCGGTTGATATCAACCCTGAAACCTGGGGGGGGGGTGCGGTCCATATTGATTCTTGGGTTTATTTTTTCTTCCCAAAATTATTTAGATAACCATTGTTATTCCTCATTTTTCCTAGTATAGGCTGAGTTTGCTTCTTGTATTTTGCCTGAGAATTTTCTTTTTAAAAATCTCTCTGTATTCTTCATTTTTGTATTTTTTTTTGTTTGCTTTCTTATGTATACTGATTTTTATTTAAAATAGAAATTAATGTCTAAAATGGTGTTTAAATAAAAATAGCAGACATTTTCAGGAGAATTCCACATACTGTACCTCTGCTGAGTAAAAAGAAAAACCCAATATACTTCTGCTTGCACACCTGCAGAACAGATGGTTGATGCTGTCAGCTTTCATACACCCATCAAGTCAGCATGGAGTGGTCTCCCTCCGCAAGAGATTATTGTTTCTGCCAAAGCTGACAGCACCTATCAACAAGATGTGGACCCTAACTTGTAAGATCGACTGCATGTGTAGCACTGGATGCAGTGACCTTTCACATGTGGGATTGTGTGCCACAGTGCAATCTGCTCATGGGGGATCCTGCAACTACATATGTATCATCCCACTGGATGAGGAGGGCTATATGCACTCAAAGCTAGAAATACTTGCGGGGAATCCCATGCATATGTAATAAGGGCCTTATGCTGAATCTTCTGGTGGTGACTAAGAACAGGGACCTGTTGTGAATTTGTAGTAATTATAGCAGAGTTGGAGGCTCGCGG
>JAJKFI010038242.1:0-14322 GCA_029204185.1 Lerista edwardsae
CCGACCTGCACCCTGGCATCAGTGCTGATGCCATTGGGCCAATGCTAACAGCAGCAAAAATTATCCCAAATCTTCTGGTAATATCTTTATTAGGAGCACCCTAAAAAATCCAAAAACTTAAGCTAGCTTGTTTGTTGTCTAGAACTCTAAGGCTGGATGTTAAGAAAAGGGAGGAAGGAGTGGGCCTTGGGGGTCCACTTCACCAGTCCACCAGCACCAGCCCTATCTTGATATTGAAGAACCCAAAAGCTTAAGATTTCGGGTCTTTTTGGTTTGTCCTAATATTACCGGAATGTGGGTTTTCAAAGAAGAGACTATTTGACATCGGCTTCTTGCAATGGAATATTGCACAGTAATGGCCTGTCAATTTTGGAGTACCTGACCTTCAAAAGGGATTATAGACCAGTCAGTCGGGAGCAGCTAAAACAGTGGCACTTAGTTCTGCTGAATTATTGGCTCTTACCTGTACAGCAGCCAGGTGGAGCCCCACTTCCGCTCTCATCCAGTGCCTACTGAGTTGATCAGTTTGTCCCTGCAGAAGTGTTAGGTGGGCTCTACGGCAAGTGATGTCTTGTGTAAAGTGCTGTTGCTCCCACCTCGGAAGAAGGGCACTGCTGTGCAAGTCTTCACAGGATGTCATCCTCCCAGGACCAAGGGAAAAAATTGGACTTGCAAATGAGAGTTTTTTTTCTGGTCTGGGACATCCAGGGGACTTACCTGGGACTGCACTTTCCATACAGGGAATTATTTCCCCCTTGCCCTGGCTGAATTCAGGGATTACCTCCAATTTCTGTGCTGAAGAATGGTTGAATGCTCAGCTTGCTAGAATGGGATGTTTGGAGTAGTTGAGTTGGTTGCTTAGCTGTGGAAACTCTGGAACTAAGAAGGCTCCTCCATACCATACCTCGGTGGAGTCCTGCTTCCCCCAAATGGATGTGTTTTCACAAAATATTGTCTTCTCTGTGGCTAGAAAAACTGGACTGGTCCAATGTTCCTGTCTTATACAGTTGTTGGTAGTTTCAGATCGAGTTCCTATCCAGGGGTTGGACTTCCAAGCCCCAAGGAAGCAGGAACAGCAGCAGGCAAAGACACGCCTGGTCTCCAGCCTTCTGAAATCCCTCCTCTCCATCTGGAAAGAAGACTTTGAGGCACCTGTACCAGTACAACTGATCTTCAGTAGGAAAAACACGGCGTACCTTGCAGAGAACCGACAGCATGAGGCAAGGCTTTTGAATGCTTGTGAAGCCACTTACCAAATCTAGTTGACCCTTGTACTTGCTATCTCTGATTAGTTGTACAGGTAAGGTGAGGAACTCTTGGCTAAGCCCACAGGGGAGTAAAAAACAAGGGAAGTAGCAAGTAGTATTTCTGCAAAGATGCCCGTGAGATACGTATGCAGGATTGTGTGAAAACAAGTCTGCGGATAAAGTGACCAATAGTTAGAAGCTGTGCAGGGACTTGTGGCTCAGCTGTTTTCTGAGTTCCCCTTAAACTCAGTGATGTGAAAAGTTGCCTAAGTTAGGGTGTGGAACTTGTGAATCGAAGTTCTGAAAAGTTAGGCTTTCCCACATGCCTCCCCTCCTCTGATCCGCCACTTTCTCCAGCCTCCCCCCTGTGGCTCCCACTTCCAGCCAATGGGGAGAGGGCTGGCGGAAGCCGGAATGCGCCTGAATGAGTGCTGCTGCAGAGAGACACCACACCATGCTGCTAAAAGGCAGGGAAAAAAATTTCACATATTTTTCAACAGTGGCTGGTTGGGTTTCCCTGCAACCTTTTCCTGTCCTCCTGTTTCCTGGAGAGGGACTTGATTATGCACAGAATTTCTCATGACCTTTCCGGTGCACTCTTTTGTGTCCGTGGGTGGGTGGGGTGTTTTCTGTCGCTGGTAGTTCGTTTTTTAAATACGTTAATTTTGTTGGTTTTTTAAATTTTTAATGGTTTCAATGTTTGTTTTAATGGTTTATCTTTCTATTGTTTTATCTGGTTTTATTGTTTATAATTTTTAATATTGTGAGCTGCTTTGGCTGCCCCAATAATGGGGCAGAAAGGTGGAGTCGAAATTCAATACATGTCCACTTGAGCAGCATTTTGGCTACAATGCGGTGACTAGAGCTTGGGTGCTACTTTCTTTTGTAGTGGGATTTGTACCTGTTCATGCTTCACGGCCTAGTTGAACATGGCTTAATGGCAGATATGGAAATACAGCGCTGTTTGCGTGACCTCCAGAAACTTCCATGGCCTTCAGTAAGTATTTGATACACCATTCAGGCAGGAACATAAATACTGATTTGCGAGGCATGTCTCCTACTCCTATGTTATGTGTCTTGAATGAAACTGAAATGTTGGACTGGACAAGAGATCTTAGTTAAGCTACAAAAGTGTGTGGGTGAAGGCCCTGTGTCCTTTTCTGTTACAATTGGATTTGAAGTAGGATGGTGACAGATATTAGAAAAAAAATCCCAAACTCCAGAATACCTTCTTTATTGCTCCATCATATATTATGTTCTTAGGATGTATATGATGTATATGAACGCCTGCATCTGAAGGTAATCATATTTGGATGATATTGTTAGTAAGCAAGAAAAACTTCACCCAGTTGAAAATGGTAGAAATAAACTGACAAAGATGTATGAATGTTGTATTTCCAGAACACAGGATTCTCATTAAGTGTGCTGGCTCTACCCCAACTCTGAGTAGGCCAATTCAAATCAACTCTAGCACCATGTAGTCCCTTCTGCTACTTGAACACCATGTTAAACAAGTGTGCAAATTAAAATGAAGCAGGTTTAGAAAGGTTCAGTTAGCGCTGGGGCAGAGCACCTCGTTTGCATGCAGAAGGTCCTGACTTCAATAGCTCCAGGTAGGACTGGGAAGGCCCTCTATCTGAAACCCTGGAAGGCTGCTGCCAGTCAGTGTGGAGGAATGCGGCGCTAGAGGGACCAGTCGCCTAGTCCAGGGCTTCCCAATATGTTAGTGCTGCAACTCGCTTTGTGGCATCCAGGTAGTGCACCACAGTGTCTTGGGGCGCCACAGCTGGTGCTGGCCCATGGCCCACCAAAACGCAGATTGCGACCAGTTGGTGGTTCGCGACCTATAGTTTGAGAGCGGCTGGCCTAGCCTAATAGAAGATGGATTCATGTGTTTTTATATTGGATACCTGATTAGATATGGCAGACAGAGCCGTTGGATACTCTGTACAGGACCCAACCGTGAGGAGTTGCAGTGGCTGTGTTCCCTAAGGATTCTGTCTTTCTTAAACAAGGTGTAATCTATTTCAGTTGCTTCAATTGCGTGAACCTGGTGTTGAGGTTCTTCAGTCTCTAGTGAAAGTGGAAGGGGTAAACAAACGTAACAACTCCTGCTTTCCCCTCTGTACCCTTCAAAGTGGAAACTTGTAGGAGGTGGATGCTATTTGGCTTATTCTTTTTATGGACAATATTTAAGTAAAGTTTGCCAACACAGTGTGATTAGCTCCGTTAAGGCTTGGGAACTTAACCATTTGCATGAATAATAAATAGTAACTCCTCCCATTGGTTAAACAAGTTTAACTTTGTTTTGCATTTTTTTTTCCTTGTTGCAGGATTTTTCCAAGGGACTAGAAGCTCTATTAAGCATATTTGTTTCGGAAAATTACATTGTGGAACCAAAGACTATGCCTTGTGAATTGGTGGGGCAGCCTAGAGGGCCAGTAGCAGCCCAAAGCTAGCACAAGCACACAGCTTCTTAAAAGAGCTGCTGGACTTACCGTGGATGCACGTGGACATTAACGTGGGAAGCTTCATCTGGCCCTCGGCAAGTTATATGCAGATGTTACAAGGGTAAACGCACAGTTTCAAGAAGAGCCCTTTTAAGCACCTTAATAGAAATTGCAGGAGGAAATTTACTTTGGATGAACACATCTGGGTCCACAAGAGGTGGAAGGTGTGCAAAACGCAGCTGTACAGGCAGATTTCTGAAATCCAAGGACTGAAAAACTTCAAATGTGAGATTGGTATTTAATGCTTATTGAGAGCTCATGTTTGAGAAGTTATAAGTGTATATCTATTTTAAAAGATCCAATCATGTTTTAACGCAAAAGTTCAGATTCAAGGACCGTCTTGGATTATTTTTAACCAAGGGTGCTCACCCTTTACAAAAAAAGCTTTTTGTATTTGTGATTTTCTAGTAAGAGAACCCTTATTTGGGAAGTCAGTGTTAAGTGGCAGTATTTAATTATAAACTGATGTGTCTGCTGTTTAAAAAATATTTACCTTAAATATTGAAGAACGCTTTGAGGCTGCAACTTACAGAGCCTAAAATCAATAATTTTTCTAGGATGTCTCCAGCACATTTTAAATAAGACAATCCTTTCTTCTGCGTGAACAAAACTTAGTAGAATTGCCTTAAAGGATACAGTCAAGGAACTCCCAAAATGATGGTGATCCTCATCGCTTGGCATTGAGTTTTTATGAACTGTCTTTTTCTCTCCTACTTCCCTCTGTTTTTTCTCCACTGCATTAAAATATTTTCCTTGTGATTTCTGCTTGATTTTTATTATTAAAAATGAGTAGAATAAATAAATGGTCTGCCTTTTTTGTGACTCTAATAAGTGTACAAAATGAACGTCATGAAAAACCTCTTGGTGAAGTGATCCTCAGTCTTCAATTTAACAAATCCTCAAGCTAGTCTGCTTGAATTTTGACTCGAAGAATGGAGTAAGATCTCCACATGGAGATCTTACAAAAAGCTGACAAGTTAAGATACCCTGTAGTAAGAGACATGCTTTGTGCTTTTGCAACTGTTCCACATGAATTTAATTGCTCATTTTCCATAATGGAAAGATATTTCTGATGTATTATTAATACGTAACTATATGTTAAGTCAGTGTTTCTCAAAATTGTAGGTCAGAACCCACTTGGTGGGTCAGGACCTAATGTCAGGAGGGTTGCAGAATTTGACAGCCACCATCTTGGAAGCTTACTCTTGCTATATTCCTTTTGTTGAGGGTTCAGTTTGAATTTTCAAGTAAGGGTTTTAAAATTTTATGTGTAATTCAGTGGTTTTTATGTAATATTTTGTCCTAGACTTGCTTTCTGTCAGGGATGTTTCATGATTGTGTAATTGCTGCAGTCCAAGAATGCCAGTTTGCATTTCAGGAGTGTCATTTGATTACGTCACAATGACAGCACTTCCTGCTTGATGTCACTTAACAGCCATGATATCACTTCTGGTGCGTCCTAACACAAGTGCCATTCTAAAAAGTGGGTCCGGGTGCTAAAATGTTTGAGAACCACTGTGCTAAGTAGATATTGTAGAAAGACAACATCTGTGACTAATATGGACAGAAAGACTAATGAAAACACTCAAGTGTGGTAGTAGCAGAGGGAAGAAAAGACCTTATTAATATTGTTCAATATAAAACTATTCAAGGAGAAGCAAATGTAGTTTTCTGCCATTTCTCTAAGTAGAAAATTATTTATTGTGAGGATATGAAAATAGCAATCTTGGTTAAAAGCAGATATGGGCTAAACATACGGTACAGTAAATGGTATATTCTCCCACATTCAATAAAAGGTTTCACAGAAAATAGTTTTGCCCAATTTTAAGACTTCTTCTCATTCTAGGCATTCACAGCTATCAGTGTTATAGTTGCAAAAGAAAATGTTATATAAATAGTACTTTTAAAGTATCGATTATTTCTAAAAAGCATACATTAATTGAATACCTGTAAAAATAATAATTAGCTTCAGCATATAAAACCACCTCAAAACAAGTATATATAAATAACTTAATTTGTAAACATAGAAAAACAATTGTATGCATTTATAAAAATAAACATCTGATGCACTGTACAATAAGACATCCTTCTATAGGCACCATCTGTCTTAAGAGTCCACCTTAGATGTTGTTCCTGCTAAAGCTGTTTGACTCATTAACAGAGTGCCATGTCCAAAAAATAAAGGGGGGGGGAAACTAACATTTAGCAAATATTCAGCCTGTGATCATTTGAAGGATTTCTTAAAATCTGTCCCTAGTTCCCATATTAAAGTTCACCATTGCTGGTACTGTGGGTAGTTTAGAGAATCCCACTCCCCTAAATAAATCCATAGGATTATGAGGCTGAGTGTTCTGGGTGCTGTAAGTTATATATGTCTTGGTAATCACCTTGTTGGATTACTACAATACAATAAACTGTATTAGCATACTTTCAAACATGTCATATAGAACTTCTGTGCTTTAATTTCTTGACAGCTAGTGGCATTTGATGCTTAGCTGGGCCCTACCCATATTTACTCAAGTTAATCTAATTAGAGTAACATGGAATTTACTTTCAAGCAGGTATACGCAGGATTGCAGCCCAAGTTGTGCTAATAGTTATATACAGTGTCCAGGCCAATCAGATTTCTAAATTATTGAAGTTCAGTAGAGAACTCTCAACCTATTTTATTTGGGGCGGGGGGGGGGGGAAGCAGATGTATCAGGATACAACCAACCCTGTCTGGGTAGAAGGCACTTCCATGAGCACACTGGGGCTTTGTCAGATTGTTTTTTCCCTTCACCTTGCTGCATGGCTGGCTGATCCAGTACAGCAGCTTTGTTAGTGCCCATGGATACTGGGACACCTATTAAAAAGATAGAACATTAAACAAATCTTTCTTTTACCTTTTTGCAGCAAAACAACTGATGCTCCCCTATCTTTAAAAAGGCTTCAGGTGTCCATGGTGTTCCAGAACGAAACCCCAATGGATTCTGGGCCATGCCTGTATACTACATAAGTTAAGTGTAATTGTATCAATGTATTATACGTATTCCTTCCAGTAGTCTTTCTTACTCATTTCTGATGTGAGGAACAATTGCTGCAGTATAGGTTACAGTAAGCCTTGCTCTGTTATTTCCAGCAGGAATATTGTGTTGTGCATCAAGGGGGAAAAAGGAGCACATGACCAGGTATTTTTTTTCATGTGGGACTCTACAAGGAAGGTGGGAGCATAGCCCCCATAAACACTGCAGGCAAGGCACTAAGCTTCTAGAAGCAGGCTTGTGATTAACGAGAGCAGGGTGGCAGAAAATGATGCAAGAGCTATCCGTCACGTGATGTTTACACTAATTAATTTGCACAGCCTAGTTTTAGGAACAACTTGAATCAAATATCTACACCTTTCACCTGACTAAAACATGCTTTTGGACCCTAGTTTATAGCAAGGAGAGAAGGGGTAGAATTCTATACATTCAGTATGAGCAGAATATAATAAACATAATTTTAATACACTTAAGTTTGATTGCTATAACAAACCAGAACCTTACGGAGCAGCAAAACTGCAATCATGTAGTTGACGTAGTAATCGGCACAGGTGTGCAGGGAGGGAAGGGGCTGACTGCTCCCAGAGCAGCTTCAACCTGGTACAGAACCAGACCTAGTAGCTAACTTACCACTTAGTTTGAACCTCAGTTGGAGTCTTATACCTGCTACTCTTACAGAAGAGAGTTGGAACTTCAATAGATACACCTGATGCTGCGTTAAAAACCACTATCCATGATTCACAGAGTAGTTGCTGCTATGCAGTAAACTAGTGTCCCAGTTCATACTTTACAAAGCTGCTTGTTTCAAGCACTTCGGCTTGTGTTGCTGTCCTTCTGTAGTAGACTGTTGTCTCTACCTGAGTTGTGTTTCTGGCTGAGGTGCAAGTAGTGATTATCTGATGCGCCTTCAACAAGAGCCGTCACTCCAGCAGCTCCTGGTAATAGTGGTTGGCCTAGCACCCAGGAGAAATGGACTGTGTACAATTATTATTACAAAGAACTTCATTTACGAGCACCCTTCTCATCAGGCACTCTGCAAAGGACGTTACAGTAGTTTTGCTTCAGTGGTGAAGGGTTTTCTAAGACCAACTTTCTGCTACCTCAAAGTTTAGACTAATCTTACGTCTCATTGCACCAGCAGTCTTCCATTGGACAAAGTCTGCCTCACTGGACAAAGCATCCATTGAAAATGGCAACTATTCACCAAGAAACTTCTGTCTGTCGATGCTGGTAGCTTCCAAAAGGAATTATTTGACTCGCGTATCGGATGAGGTTTCCCTTCTCTCAAGGACTGCATTTCAGTCCAGGGACAGATGCAGATACATTACCACTTCATTACAGTTTCAGATTGCAGTCTCCAAAGCACATGTTGCTTAACTACTTACATACAGTCCAGTGAGCTTTGCTAGAATTTATTGTCTTAGAACGCAACTGAAGATAGCTAGAAAGTGAAAAGGCTGGGATTGCTGCTACAGTATTTACATTTGGTCCACCAAGTTCATCTGTTTCAGTAACGATATCCCAGGTGTACCTACCCAGCCAGAAAGTGAGCAAGCCGAGCTATCACCAAAGGCTGGCGCTTGGCAATGGAGCTTAGAAGTCTTGCAGGGATAGCTGGGGCACCAAGGTCAACCTGAAGTGATGAAAGGAAACCTGGTCAATAGTGTGTCTTGTTAGTCCTGCCTGCCACTTGCATTTTCTGCTTTTGTAAAAGTTTGAAAAAAAATACGTTAAAGTAACAAAAACAGAGAACCCCTGTGTGTGTGTGTGTGTGTGAGTGAGAGAGAAAGAGAGCGTGAAGACTGCACTAAAAGCAGACTGAAAACATTACTACAGAAATGAAGATTTGTTTATACCTGGCTGGATTTTTTTTAAAGCCTAACTGCCAATACACCTACATTTGTGCTACTGATAAACTTCCAGCAACACTAGAATAAACTTGCATAGCTGCTAGAGCTGGAAAGCTTTAGACAACTAGAGCTTGGAACCACGATTTATACAGCAGCATGATTCAGACTGAACATTCAAGTCTTAGATTTCTTCCTGCCCTACACTTTGCAGTTCTGCAAGTGTCACAGACTTTTGTCTAGTCAGATAGAACACCCTGGCTCAACAATGGTGTAGGACAAATGACAATAAGAGCAAAGCCTGCTCCTATGCACGCACACACCCATCCTCTCTCTGTTCCTTTGTGAATTATCAACCAAACTGATATGAATTGAAGCAAATGCCATGGATTAGATGTGCAAGACTAGCCAGGAGGCAAAGCATTTTTTCCTTACAAAGCTAAAATTAAAGTCACAAACGTCTGAAAGGATAGAATATCATCTGGATAAAGCTTGCTGGTTCCACTTGTGGTTCACTTTCCACTTGTGGTTCCACTTGTGGTTCACTTTCTTGCAGCTCAAGTTCTTGTTAATCTTGGTTTCTTGATTTGCCCGGCCACTTACTTACCTGTACCATATAGATGACTTTGGTGATATCTCTTCCATTGGCTGTATCTGGTTCTAATATCCAAGCACTGGGCAAAATCTCCCCTCGTACCATTTCTTTACAAGGACGAGGCATTGATTCCTCATATACAGATTGAATAGCTAGGATGGACACATTCTCCTGGGGACAAGAACACCAAAAAGAGTTACTTGGGGAAGGGCCAGAAGGAACAAGTGTGTCTTTCTCTCCTTGGCTGTTTTTCCAGCTTTTATTCACCAATGAATTTAGACATCAGAACACGGTGCTGGCTGTCTACGGACTGGCACAGGTGAAGCGTCACCAAGAAAGCAGCTGGCCTGTGCACGACTGGGCAGACATGCTTGCCAGGATTGCTGTGTTGCTGGAAATAAATGGATGCGCAGCCACACAAACAGCTGGACCCTGGTGTCAGAGTTTTGGGACTACAGGAATGTTAGTAGATGCACAGTAACAGCCCTGATATTTACCTTTTTGGCTTCTACAGAAATGCAGCAGAAGTCCCTTGGTTGCTTTTGGTAACACAAAGAAACGTCACTCACCACATATACTGCAATTAAATAAAAAGGCAGGAAGTCATTTTCCATTCATTCAGAGAGCTTACTCTGCTGCGGTCAAACTGGACAGAAAACAGCACAGCACTCGGAGGGACAAAGCAGACATTGTAGGGTAGTCCTGAAATTGGGAAGTTGGGTGACCCCCCAAACAGCTGCGCCTGGGCCGGTTTGATTTGCAGCACTTTCTCTCCATCTGCTTCCTTTTCCACTGCAACCCCCTTCTGTCAGCTGTTTGTCACAACCATGCAGTAAACGTGCCCGGAGCCCTACCTCGGAAAAGGGAAGCAGAGGTCTAGGACAGAAGGACTGGTCCATGAAAGGAGGACTGGCCTACGGAGCTTCCTTAATGCATTCTTTGAGTTTGCGTCTGTTCTCTCGTTTCTTTACAATATGACTACTTAGGGAAGGTGCTATTTTTAACTTGAATTGCTACTCATTCAACATACAAAAGGCTTTGCAGACTAATGCAAGGGAGAGCCTTAAATTACAATTGTTTGCCAAACCCTGCAGTTTAAATTGCAGGATCTGTATTGATTTTGTGCTAGATAATGCTTTGTTGACATAGGTTCCATGCAGCGGCGTCATGCAGCCGGAACGCTGGGCGGGAGGAATGGGTGAGCGGCCGCCCGCCCGTTGCGTACCGCTCCGTTTCGCCGTCTTCCCTGCCCACAGCCCCGCGGGGGGCTGCCCCGCACCCCGCACGGAAGATGGCGAAACGGAGAGGTACGCAATGGGCGGGCTGCCGCTCACCCGTTTCTCCCGCCCAGCGTTCCGGCTGCATGACGCCGCTGGTTCCATGTTAAAATCTCATTTTGGGCTTTCCCACAAGTCTTATATGAAACAATTCAGCCTAGTGCAAGCTATGTGTGGATTTCCATTATGTTGCAGACACACCCGAATGTACTTACCTAACTCAATGCTGCTGGTTATTTTTTTGTGTACTTGAGCCGTGGTAATGGTTTTGTCATAGAGATGTCTTTTACTAGGGTCCTTCAGCATACATAGTACAGTGGGAAGAGGCCTGTTGATTATTCCTGCTCCTAGGAATCCATGCTTAGTTGTAGATGATGAGAAGGCTTTATAGTACACTAGTACATCCTTTTCCACACATTGGTATCTGAGCAAGAAAGACAAAATCAAAGAAAATGGATGTCCATTAAGGATAAAGTAAAATGTATGTATGTTTACCTAGATGAACATCTGGCAAAACTTACTTCCAACCAGCTGTTGCCTGGCCGTTGTAGAGGTTCTTCAAGTCATTTGAACACACTGCCATAACCTTTAAAGCAATTCAAGGAAGTCGTAGTTAATTACAGATCCCTTCGATTTAATTTAGTTTTGTTAAAGGTTGCTAAACCTTTTAGCCTGATAAAGGGAATTTATGTTCTCTTCTGAATGCTGCACGAGTATAGATCACTTTTGCTTCTTTGAAGGACTAGTAAACAAATACTCTACTACCACAAAAGATTAAATGAGCAGTATAGCTGTTGTTCCCTTAAACTAAAGCTGATACTCTGTTGAGGTTAGAATAAAGCAAAACACAGCTATTAATTGCTACCATATACAAAACATTTTCCCTTCAGATTAAAAACTGCCAGCAAAATTTGCATGAAGAATGTTGCTAGACACATTGCCATATACTGGGTTTCTCACTGGGGAGGAAATCAATTTTGATCCCTCATTTCACTGAAGCAATATTTCAAATACGAATTTTCCTGCAACAAGGAAGCAGAGAGCTGAACATTCCACCAGTTTTCTTAGAGGCACTTTGCGTTACAATTTCCCCTCCTAAATACAATTCTGTGTAAGGTGAAGCTGTGTTATTTTCTCCATGACTTTGTATGTCCAATTTGCGTGTGTTTGGAAGGAGCACTCACATCCTTAACCCTATGCAACTGCGGCAAAACAGATGCGCAGGGCTATTTTCATGCATAATGTCATACTGCATTACCATCCTTTGTGGTTTGGTAAAGGAGAAGGGGGCAGCAGAGGATGAGATGGTGAGACAGTGTCACCGAAGCAATGAGCATGAAATTGGGCAAAGTCTGGAAGCTAGTGGAGGACAAGGAGGCCTGGCATGCTGTGGTCCATGGGGTCGCGAAGAGTTGAACACGACTTAGCGACTGAACAGCAACAACAATAGGAAGGTTAAGTAGCAGATGTCCAGAACTTTCCTGTGGTTTGCTCTGGAAAATACCAAGGAGAACCACCACCATGTTCACATACTCACCTCAGCAGTAGCGTTAGCCAAGACGTGTTTAGACAAATCCTCATATTCTTTCATAGGAGAGACTGGAAAGGTGCCAGGTGAAAGCATTAGGCTATGAGAATACCTATGGCTGGAAGGAAGCGAAAACTGGATACTACTTCTTTCTATGGATGAGGAGGTCAGAGGAAAAATCTCTGAAACAACGAGACAAATAAGGAGGTTTTTATCACCACCAAATCTTGATTAATAGATTTGAGATAAAGGCTTCTTTTGCACAGGCACGACGACTCTTAGTGAATCCAATCAACAATCCGCTTAGCACGTGGGTGTCAAACTCTTTTTGTACAGTGGTGAACTCATGGTGCTTGCCGAGGGCTGTAAGTGACATCATTAAGCAGGAAATGATGTCATTAAGCAGGTTATGCTCAAATGTTTTGTTCTCATCCAGGAACATATTGGCTATGTGAATGACAAATGACAGAAGAAAAAATACGCAAATCTTGATCTGCCATAAAGTATAAATCAGCAACTTGATGATGCCTCAAACAAGGCAAATGCTACTCTCTGGTGTATTAGATGCAACAACTTCCAGTATGGCGAGGGAAAGATGCCGCCTTGGGCATTTGCTTCGGCATGGGAAAGGCGGGGTATAAATTCTTCAAATAAAATAAAATAAAAAAATAAAAATTATTTTATGCACTTACGAACACATGTGTTTGAAGATAATCCTTTAGGTTTTATAAATTCAGCCCGTTATTCTAAACATTAAACGATAGTGTGGCCACATATTTGTTCTTATTTTTTAAAAGTTGTACCAATAAGAGTGGCTATTAGTCAGTGAGTCAGTCGCCTTTATTGGGATTAATAACGGGAATAGTTGACGGCCTGAGCTATCAGAAAAGAGGAGAGTGGGCACACCGTCTCCTCCACCTGTCCTGCCTCCTCCTCCAATGGGGGAAAGTCAGGGTCCAGGGCATCCTTAGGGCTTCTATCAATAAAGAGCCGAGCTCATGATTGCACTGCAAGTAGGTGTGTGTGGATTATTCCATAACACTTGATCAATACAAAATTTAGCCCTGTTTTCTTTGCCCATGAGGAGGTCTTCCCAGCTGCCCAGTTACTGGTCCTTTCAATCTTCTTGCAGCTCTGACTAGTTTGCCCAGCCGCTGTCTGCATTTCTCCTTCACTGTCACCTGCTCCTGTCCCGGCATCGCTATTGTCTTCCCACTCTCGTTTGTTCCTCGTGCTCATTCCACCTGTCGCTCCTTGTTCCGCCTTCTCCAGTGATTCTGCCCCTCCCTCCAGCTCTGCTCAACTTTCAGCTTTCCGCTACAGGAGGCTGACGGTGTCCGACACCCACCTCCCGGATGCAACTAGAAGCCGCTTCCAGTCCCATCCAGGAGCCCTCTGAGGCCTTCCAACTGCCAGTGTCCGCATATTCTCAAATCTGCCCCTGGGACCATTCCAATATGAGGATGCTGATTTCTACGTATTTGCTTGCATACGTGTACCTTTTGTATGAATCTGTATGTTAATGTGAGTGTGCGTATGTGTTATATCTATTCCACAATGTGTCACCCATATCTTTACCATGCTGTAGACTCATGAGGACCTGTATTTCCTGACACAAATGCAAAGGCCCCAAATTCTGATTTAGCACAGAAACAGTTTATCTTTTTAATCAAGTTGCTTCCCCATGAAAGAACTCAGTGGATATTTTGCTGCTCTCTTTTGTAAGTATCCTGCACACGTTCGCTGTTGAACTCGTCATGAACAGATTTATTCAGCCCTCACCACAAGGAGACCCCTTTTGCAGTTGCTCAAGTATATAAAGCTGATGATTTCGGATAGCCGAGCGGCCTCGTGCATCTCCTCTGGGGCTTTCGGCATCTTCAGGAGAACTCTAGTAGATGGAAAGAAAGCAGGTTGTGTTTCATCCGTAGAAACAAATAGTTTCCTTTCATTATCAGGCAGGGCTGCTTTTGTTCTGTTTCCCTTTGTGGCCTACATACTGAACTTTCTAAACACAAGTGCTTTCTCTTCCTAGAGATACTTCACATTCATTGCACCCCAAATGTAGCGACTGTGAGACACAGTGGTCAACCCATTAACAGACCTGAACACAGTATATCCAGTAGTGCTATCCAGCCGGTACGCTGGGCGAGACTTGCGTTTGATCGGCAGTCCGCCCGTTGCGTCACGCCACGTTCCGCCGCATTCCCGCCTGCCGGGGCGGGCGGGCGGGCACACGGCGGAACGCGGCGTGACGCAACGGGCGGACTGCCGATCAAACGCAAGTCCCGCCCA
>JAJKFI010038242.1:14722-83185 GCA_029204185.1 Lerista edwardsae
CCGCCAGGGCGTGCGGGAAAGCGGCGGAACGCGGCGTGACGCAACGGGCGGACTGCCGATCAAACGGAAGTCCCGCCCAGCGTACCGGCTGGATAGCACTACTGTATATGTTTTTAAAATAAATAAATAAAATCTGGCCAAAAAGCAGTGACCCATTGTGAGCTCTCCATGAAACTCACATACAACTGTACGGAGTCCCTATGCTCAGTGCCCCACATCCAGTTGGACCAACACAGAAGTGGCATTATAAAAGAGAAAACCCTTGAAGAAATTATCTCTTAAACTCAATATACGTATATCCTGTAGCAACAAATTATACTTGAACTTATGGGCACAACATTTAGATAGCTGTATGGTCCAAGTGCCATTGCCTAGATCAAGGTGGCAATTATCATGGTGGCTGGATGAAGAGCTTCCACAGATGTGGGCCTTAGGTCTCACATCCCTGGCCTAGATGGATCATCATCACATAATCTTGCTTGCACCAAGATGGACAATCTCTGGAGAAATGTATCTGAAAATGGAAGACTATCCCCTAATAAAGAGATGCGGCATTACATTAACACAAGCTGTCATGCCATCTTCGGTTAAATGGTTAAAACTTACCCTCTGTAGTTGAGAAATTATTTGCTCTCGAATACGTCTCTTTTCTTGCTCTGCCCTTTCCCGAAGCTTATCTCTGGCTCGTGCAATTTCAGTTTTCGTCTCCTCTCGCGCCCTCTGATAATCTCGAAGCAGCAACTCGATCTCTGAAGGATGCTGGATCCTCATTTTTGGTTCTTGAACTCTAAAGAAAACGGAAAAATTGTATCAGTTTGCGTAACATTTGCAGCAAGAACTGCTTTCAGGCACTAAGGAAAAAACAAAAATGGAAATATTCTCTCTAAAACAATTGTTTCCAAACTGTGGGACAGGACCCACCAGTGGGTCACAAGCCAATTTCAGGTGGATCATAAAACACCTAGAGCTGCCATATTGAAAATATGGGAAGATGGGATACTGGAAAAGGGGGTGTGTGTTTGTTTATTTTGCTTGTATCAAGGTAGTAAAGAAGTTTTTTATTTTCTGATTCTTTGTGAACTTTGCTGTTGGAGAATCGCTGAGACATAACCCAACCTATTGTTGCATGCTCAGGAAAGCAGAAAGCTCTAGCGGCACAGTAATTGGACTTCTAACCATGACATCACTTCTGGTGGGTCCCGGACAGATTGCCATTCTAAAAATTGGGTCCTGGTAATAAAACGTTTGAGAATCACTGCTCTAAAACATACGTCTTTCTGCTTCAGAGCACACTGTGCATCTGGATTTCCGCGCAGATGTGGCTGGCCGTGGCACCGTTTCGGGGCAGGTGGCAGCAAGGTAGGAAGGCTCCCCTGAAGAACGGAATGGTCCGTTCACGCGGGAGAGGGAGTCAACCGTGCACCAGATCCAGCCTGGGTGCTTTATGTTGGGAAGGGAAATAGTATGAGACTTCCACTGAAAACAATCATCAGAAAATGTATACCTGTATATAGACAAGTTATGTCAACAAAACAACAAGAACCTTTCCTAGAGCAGATCCTAGCACATGAGCCATGGACTGTTCTTGTGTAAATGTGAAAGGAATGTGTCAAAAATTCCCAGTTAGGCACTTCCTTAAAAAAATTAAACAAGCTATGCAATATGAAATACTTCATTCTGCACCCAAAATCTAATTTCTTCAGACCAAACTATGTTCTAATGATTTAGACAAGAGATCAAATGGCTCAAAATCAATGGCGTGGCTATGGGGATGCAGAGGGTGCAATTGCATCAGGCGACAAGCTTTAGGGAGGCAACAAGTTGAGTTTGATACTAGAGGCCAAAACTATGTAAATGTTAGTAATTACGAATAATACCATCATGTTATATATAGTTGGAAAGGTAATGTAATGCAGAATGCAATCAAACAAACCAGAGAGTAATATCTTTATCAAAAGGAATCGCCAAAAACCAAGAAAACAAAAATACAACTGTCATGTAAAAATTGCGGTTTGTTAAAATTGCATTTTTTTGGATGATGTCATGTTGTATCACATTTGACGTGGAATTCCATGCAGAAAGCAATGAAACAAATTGGAGTGTGAGTTTCATTCTATCCAAAGTTATGGCCAAAACCCCAACAAAAATACAATTGTGACATCACTTCCTGTTTTGATGTCACTTCCGGGGCATCATTTTTTCTTCTGCTCTGGGCAACACTTTCATTAGCTATGCCAGTGCTCAAAACAGGTCTTAAAATCTTGCAACTTGTTTAGAATAAAATCTGAGCTCTTTTCTTGGCTAATTTATCCTTGGTGTTACCATACAGTGTTTAAATGCCAGTAAACTCAAGGGGATTCCAAATGGCTTTGGCTATCCTTACCTGGTATTTTCCACCACATCTCTTCTCAGTTGCTGTAGATATTCACGACGACGGCTGGGGAGATCCAGGTCTCTTTGATTTGTGTCCACTGTCTGCAAAAAACTAAGATGCTTTTGTGGACTCAGACTACGACTCCTTCTGAAACACTGGAGCCTCTCCTCCCTCTGCTTTCTCAATATCTCAATTGACTTCATGTGTCTGTTTCCGGTATGGAGAGAAATCAGAGTTGATAATGCATAAAATATCTGGAAAAATTACAACATCCATTCAACATAAGACAGTCCTGAATATTATAAGAAATTGGACAGCAAGATGAATTGGAGTCACAAAGCGACATCCACTCTGGAAGAGGAAGTCCTACTCCAAGGGAAAAATGGTAGGCTGCAGAAAAAGATATAATGCAATTTTAAGAGTTTTAGAGAGTGGGAGTGATGAAGTGATACTGTAGTTCTAAATCCTGTTTTTAGATGTATAGGCCAAACCTATAAATGATTACTTGAAAGTGAGTTCCCCTGTGGTTAATAGGCTTTATCCCAAGTAAGCATACACAAGAATGTAGCCTTATTTAAGGAGCAATTTTCAGGGATGGTCAGTGGCGAAGCTAAGGTGGTCCAGGGGTAGCAATTGCACCAGGCAAAAAGCTTTGGGGGGGGGCAACAAGCTGAGCATGACTCTAGTGGCCAAAATGACAAAAATCTTGGTATGTATGAATAACACCTTCATGTTATATGTCATTGGAAAGAATGCAATGAAACAAACCATGCTGGAATATCTGTATTCTATCAAATGTTACGGCTGATGAACCAGAAAACCATTAATTTATTTATTTACTTAACTAAATTTGATTTTATTGTGGGGGGCAGGCCCTAAAAAATCTTCTTTGCCACGGGTAGCAGATGCCTTAGCTATGCTGCTTGGCCTGGTCACACTTGTGCTTTATCATGCAAAGAGGCTGGAAGATTGATTGTTGTAAAGGTAATAGCAAATAGGGGGCCATGAAATGGGGAGAAACCACATTGGGGAAGAGCTTCAGTTGTTTCTCTTCCACTGTGATCTGAAGGTCAATTGCACATCAAATCACAGTGGAAGAGAAACAACTGAAAAATGAAATCAAGGGCAAGAGGTGTGGTCCGGAGAAATTGCTAATCGAAGAATTCCGGAAGCTAAGTAGGCACAGCCTGGACACATTTGGAGAAGAGACCGGAGAAGTTGCTGAAAAGCTGTCGTGACCTTTGATGGCACAAGAGTCACTGTTGAGCATTTTGGTGCGATCTGTATGGCTTGCCTGCAAAAAGCTCAGAGTGTTCCTGCAGCTAAGAGGAAGTGGCTATACCACTGAAGGATAACAACCGTAGAACAACATTGTAAAGACCCTTTTAGGGTCTAGAAAGTCTGCCTATGCAAACCTCCTTGGTTTATGTACATGGGAGTGTGTGATGGGACTCAAAGTGTCAGCAGGGGCAAACTACTGAAGCCCCCTTACCACTGCTTTCATCCTCTCACTTGCTATTAAACAACTTCCCCCATCTGGCCCAGTTGCATGATTAAGCACACCTAATTGAATAGTACAGAATAGGTAGTTACATCACTGAGTAACAGCTATTCACTAGCAGGCTGAGATGCAGTACACTATTTGCCATTGGTTCAAGGAAGCTCGTTATTCCCAGGGTGAAATTAAACATAACATACAAAGATTGGTGCAGCCAAAAAATGGCAACTCTGCGTCAAGCTTCTCCTTATCCCTGGGTAACATCAAGGCCAACGGAGTCCAGATGTTACGATGCTGTATGTTCTCCCACCCTCACTTCACACTGCTGGTGGCTGGTGGGAGTAGGGAAACAGACTGGCCCATGATGTTGACACTCACAATAAGGTGTACCGCATGACAGAGACTGAGAACCTTGCATCGGAATGCTGCTTATAGCAGAGGCCCCATATTTTCATAACATCTACTGGTAGCCACCTTGGGCACCCAACAACGTGGGGAAAAGGCAGAGTATAAATCTATAAAATAAATACATTCTGTTCAAAAACATCAGGAGCTCAACAGATTTTGGTTTAATAACAAAAATACTGAGTATAGTTTTCCCATGAAAAGCACTTTCTACTTCTGGCAAGTCCAATAGCATAGCTACAGAGCAGCAGCATGCTAAATAAGCCCCTCCTACTCACCGTCAGAGTCATTCTGGGCAGTGATAGCAACGCTCAGTGTTGTGTACACGAGACTGCTTACATGGCGCATTGAGGCACCTGCAGTATTTACTGCGCCACTCCACTGTGGCTACGCTACTGAGCAAACCCTCTGATAAAAGAGAATATGAAGTCATTCACCTTTCATAGAGTTGTTGTTTTATGGGCACCGTCGTCAAATCGTCACCTGCTCCAGTCTGAAGAATCCTCAACTGCGCATCCGTTTCCCCAATGCCATAGTTTAGCTTTGCCTCGGTGAGTTCCACAGTCAGCGGATGCTGGTTCATATCTAAATGGATGCCAGAGAGAACCTGGGCACGCTCCCTTTGCAGTCTCTCAATCTCCCTGGCTCTCCTTTCGCTAAACAGGGATCTCTCTTCGACTTCAGATGTTCTTGCCTCAACTCTCCTTCTCTCCGCCTGACTGTGAATATCACCAGCACTTCGAGTCAGGCTAGTTAAAGAAGCAGGAGCGCCACCTTTCACACCACACCAGTTGCTGAATTTATTGTGGAGGGGTAGGTCACGGAGACTGTAGCTTCGAAGTCTATGGGTTTTGACTAGGGAGGTGTTCTCATTCAGCAGAATTTCAGTATTGCACTCACTTTCAGTATCCGAGCCTGCATTATCATCATCATCATCATCATCATCATCGTCTGTGTCTTGCATGTCACTCATTTCAGGCATTTGAAAAGAGAAGCACTTTTGACTTCTCCAAGTCTGGTGACATTGCGGAGAAAAAGAATCAAGAAAGCATTCTGGGGACTCATCAGATTTTAAAGATGAAGATCTGCGCAGCTCACTTAAAGACAATTCAAAGGACTTTTTGGTTGGTGAGAATTCAGAATCGCAAGTGGCTCTTTCGTATTTCATTCCTCCTGAAAGGTTTCTTGCCCTTCTGGTTGCACGTATCTGACGAAACGAGCGTTCCACTGGAACGGTCTCTCTGCGATCATCGACCAAATACTCCCCATGACTAGAAAGTTCTAAAGTGCTGCTTGAATGATAGAGTCTTTTGGTGTGAATAGCGGTGTGTGTGTCAATGGTAACCCTGTGCTTTTGCTTTGAACCACCTTTTTCCAAAAGTTCTTTGGTTGTGTTTTTATCCAAGGCATTTCCAGACACGTTGCACATTTCCTTGCTGTCTCTAGATGTGGTAGATTCGCTGTCCATCTCAGTTTGTGAAGAAGTGTCTATGTGTGACTCCTGAGAACTGAAGTTGTGCCATATACCTAAGGCCTTTTTTCTAAAACCGCTTACTGAGTGTGCTGCATCTTTTGGATGCCTAACAGATCCTTTGAAAGGACCAGTAGACTTGTTTGATGCAGGTTGTCGGCTAACTGAACTGGCGCTAAGGGTCAAAATTGGGGATGAGGCTCGGTCAACTAACACACTGCTTTTACAGTGCAAATCCCTTATTTCAGGATTGCCAGTTTTACCAGCAGGTTTTGTATCTCTGGAGCGGTCTCTTGGAGACAGAGAAATACTAGAGGCAGGGCTACTAACTACAGTGCACGAAGATTCATCATGTTGAGAGCCAAATGAAGACGACAATGCAGGAGAAACTTTAGGACTGCCCAGTACAGGTGCAGGATTGAATGGGGTTTTGTGAGCTTCAAGTGAAGAGCTAGAGTCTGTTCTCAACGTAGACTGAGCCACAATGGCCTCTTTTGGAGTATCATCACAGTTTATGTCAGGCATGCTCTGCAGGGTCCGCCCCTTGCTTTCTGACATTTTTTCCTGAATCAGATCTACAGTATCTGAATGAACTACCTTCACAATGACATTTACCTCTTGAGCCTTCACTGGTTCACGTTCTACTTCAGCTTTGCTCTGGCTTTCCTTGTTCTTGACCAGAGGGAATCCTAACGTATCGGTTTGAATGCCGATGTCTTCCGTTGTCTGGGTATAGCTATCACACACGGTAGCTCTTTTGCTCTCGTCGTTCATTGCTTTCTGGCCACTTTGTTCGTTATATTTTACAGTCTGTAGGGAGAAGCTTCCGAGAAGTTCAGAAGTATTGTGAAGCAGCTGGGAAAGATGAAGGGAAAGGTTCTGCACGCTAGACCAGGAAGAAGGTTGCTGCAATGAACCCCCAGCTGCTTCGGGTTTTCTTGCAGATATATCTGTGAAGCTCCTCCGGTGCCTCTTCTGTCTTTTATGCCTTGCTGGAGCCTCTGTTTGTGTTTCTCGTTCACAAGTGCGTCTCCCTTGTTGCTTATTGGAGGAGACATCTGGTTCAGATGGATAGAGCAGGACAATTTCATCAACCTGCATGGAAGTGTTTCCAGACTGTTGAGAGCAATTCTCACTTTTGGTTACGTGGTTTTCTGGTGTCGTTTCAAGCTCATCATGGGAAACACTGGTACAACGCTTGCCACTGTCATCTGAATGTGTAGAGTCAAACCCTTCTCTCGCAACGTCCCATCCTTGGAGGTCTTCTGTGCTGCTTATGGTACTGGATAACACTCTGGCATTAGCGTAAGAACTGAGGTGAGAATGGAAAGGAGAGTTCAAGCCATTATCAACACTGGAGCACCTCATAACTGACTGATTATCTAAGCTCAATGGAGGTGGGTTGCTAGAGACGTCACTTGCACTTCCGAAAACGTACTGTTTCCAACCAATCTTGCAGCGTTCGTCTTGCTGCCATGGGTGAATATACGGGTTGATATCACTTGAACCAAAGTGCATTGCATCTTTATTGTCCTGCAGTAGTCCATATGTTGCCTCCGCTTGATATCTTAGTTCTTCACTTGTGTCCATGTTGCATCCATGTACTAAAGACACATTATTTGAAAATTTCCCTGGTTCTATATCCATGAGGTTATTAGTTGTGTGGGCAACACCTATTGAAAAATGAGCAGGGAAGGCATCTGAGTGAAGGCCCTGAGTGCTCTCTCTGCAGTTTCTTTTATCACAGGTTCTAGGTCTCTTGGCATGAATGGATTTCTTTTGAAATCTGAGCTTATATTTACTTGGCACAACATTGTCTGTCTTTGACTTTGAAAAGTTTTCCGGCCTGTGCAGATCATCCTCCGTTGGCGATGGAGGCTCAACACTCAGATTTAACTCTTGTAATGACTTAGAGGCAGAATGTACAGAAAAGCCTATTTTAGGAGACGTTTCTGGAGGACATTCAAAATTAGACATTACAATGATAGCTGGTGCAGATAAGCTATGACTCTGCAAACCTGGTCGTTGTCCATCTTTGTTGTACTTTGCATTCTGTGAAGTAAAGTCTGTTGCTTCGTTCCTAACTATCTCCAGTTCAGGTTCTTGCGAAGACAAGCCGCTGTTTCTTGATAAATACTTTGAAGACGTGTTGTTTTTTATTACGGAAAGGTTTTGCTGTTCTGCCATCAGAAAATTTCTCACACTTTCCATCTCCTCTTTACATACTGCCATATGATCATTTTCTGCTTTTGAGGAAAGGGTACTTACTATATCAATCCTGCTACTTAAATGTGGTATATTTTGATCTCCTAGAAGATCAGTTTTTGAATTTAAAGAGTGATATAAATTTTTACCAATATTTCCGAAACATATTTTTGGCACTGAAGTTACATCCTTGGGCTCGTGACAATCACGGTGTAAAGTTTTAGATTTAAATGTATGTGATTCATTGCCATCTACGTTTCTTTGTGAGCTAGATACAGAATTAGACACTGGGAGACATATCTTTTCGTTTTCAAGAGAAACAGATGTTATTTCTGAAGGAAATGGCTGCCTGTCAGCTATCACAGCATCACCACCCAGTCTTTTTTTTTGCATCTGACTAGAAGCAAGTGCTGAACAACTTGGTGCAGTTACGTGTAGAATAACATCATCTGTCTCAGTTTTACTCATGTTGAGGCTAAGAGTGGTTTCTGAAGATGTGCAAGAGTCACTCAGAAAAGGTTGATGACAAAATGGCTGACTTTCTTGTTCTTGCAAAACAGGTGGCGAGTGGGGAGTCAAAAAAGCTTCTTGCTGTGAATCAACATACTGCCTACAGGTAAAACTTTCTGGTGACCTTGGCAACTCAGGAGTACTTGTTGCTTTAAAGAGCATACAGGTGGAGAAATCTTCCACAGAGCATGAAGAAGGTGGTATTACTTCGATATTGCTTCGATCTTGCAAATCTATTTCTGTCCTCTCCACAAAGCTCTTAGACAGCGAAGAAACGTTTTTATCTTGGTTACAAGGACATTCAAGGACATCATCTTGAGCTGGTTTTTCCTTTTGGTATACTTCAACCACTCCATGAACATTTTCGGTACTTGAAGCATTATTGCTGCTTTTGTCATCTGGTTGGTTTACAGCACCTGTGGCTAACGCGGGACGATCAAACACTTTTCTTTCACCCGAATAAAGAGCTTCAGCTCTGTACCTGTCCAAAGGGTGTTCTAACACATCACTTGGCAGTGTCGCAAAACTGTTCAAAAGACTAGCAGAGTATTCAGAAATGCAAGAATTGGTATCATATTGTGCACTACTATTTTTGCCATAGTGAGTATTTTCCCATAAGGCTTGCTTAGAATGCCTTAAAAGATTTACCCCATCTTCAGATGTTGCCACAGAGTCATTTGTGTGCCCCACACAGAGATCATAAGACGTTCTGCACATCAGAGCATCAGTGGTTTCTGTTTGATATCCCAATTCTCCAGTAAACCCTTCACTCTTTGTTTTACATTCTGTCTCAGTGTAATTTATATCAAGGCATTTAGTTATCAGGTCATATGAGTTCAACTCTTTCTGACTGATAATACTACTAAAGCACTCTTGCGAAGAAAGCTTTGGTGAGGACTGCATTATTTCTTCTCCATTTCCTCTCAATAGTGGTGTATTTTTCTGTTCTGAGGTAAATGAGCCTGGCGCAGCACTTTCTTTCAGAGATATATTTAATGAATGTAAACATGTTTTGGATTTCTCGTCTTCACTTTCCATGTATTCTTCATGAGAGCTGTTCATATCATAATTTGTACTTTCAGAGGAAAACGATTTGTTTTGTGCATCATCAGCAAAAGCAAAAGCTAACGAACCGTGGTATTCTGCCATGTATGGTTCTGAATGGATGTTGTCCTCACCAGCAAACTTTTCAGATGCAGTATAACCAGAAGTTTTTTTCAATATGAATTCACTCTTCACCTCTCCATCCTGCTGTGGTAGATCAGGAGGAAAGGAAATATACTTATTTTGCATGGTAATCTCAGAAAGAGACTCATTCCCTTCTCTTTTGTTAAGGGTACAAAGTATGCCAGCCTGCAAATCACTGTCCACGTGTGTTTCATAGTACTGAAGAACTACTCCATCGCTAGTATTGTTATTTACGGGCATTGCTACTGTAAGGTCTACCTTCATACTTTCTTGGCTTCGATTTATTCCGGATAACAAAGGACTACATACAGGCTCATGGGGAAAGTCTTTGACAGCCACAGGAACTATTCCATTGTCTTGGTTTTGATTTTCTGGTTGACCTTTTTGGCTAACAGATATTGATTCATCAATATCAGCATTAGTCCTTGAAAACATGTGAGATAGCCATTCACTTCCTTCTGATACTTCACTTAACAAGGTCTCATTCTTTGAGAGCCAGTAACTATCTCTGTTCTCTGGTAAACCTTCCACTTCATTTTGTGAAACTTTCAATTCTGGACTTTCACTATTCTCTTCAAAATCCTCCTCTTTCTCTTCATTTTGAAAACTAAACATGTTTTGTGTATTGGGGCCTTGGATCAGTACTTCAGGTTTAGCTAATGAGATTGGAACAGTTGGATATATTGTGTCTTTTTCCTCAGGTATGCAGTGAACTGAGACACATTTATAAATATCAGTATTGTTTTCAACAAAATTTACACCACAATGCTCTGAGATACCATTTTCAGGATAAGTTGTAGAACGACACTTAGATGTATTAATGCTGTCAGCATTGTTGACTTGCTTGAACTCTTTACTATCCCAATATGGCTTGGTTACAGCTCTGCTATCACTGGAAGAATTGTTATAACTTGTGTCTTTCAATATTTCATTCATGTCACCTGTGTTAGTCCGACGGCCAGCTGAACTTCTCTCTTCATGTGCTTCATCTGTACCAAGACCTGCTTCTGGTAACTTAAGCTTACTTTCTTGTTCATCCAATTTGGAAGCAGCAAAATATGTTTTTAGTATCTCAGCATCATCAGAGTTTGTGCCATTATCGTTGCTGTTACAATGCATGAGCTCATGTGCTGGATTATCTGGCAGTAATATAAGATTTTCTTCCATGTGTGGTTCAGTTGACTCTGTATTCACAAATCCTTCACTGTCTACAATTCTGTCAACCTGAGTACGTCCCTCACAAGCCTCATGGATATCTGTGGTGTTTTGAGTTAGAACTGTAGAACTAAAACTTAGAGCTGGCATAGTGGTTTTAGAACTTGCTGCGCCATCTGCAAGACACTCACTTTCTTTTGTATGTCCTTGGATTTTATGTTGATTAATATTTCTTGTTTGAACAACACTATCAGTTGTGTTTGATGCACACATTTCTTTTTTGCTAATGTCTATCGACTGGATCTTCTCTTCACCTCTTTCTTCGTATGTTTCTGTGACAAGCAGCTTCCTATAACATTCTTCCTCATCATTTTTGGGTCTCTGAACCAAACTAAAGTTTTCAAAGTTCCTTCTAGTCTCTGAAATTTCACTTGATTCAATTTTAATGTAATTTTGCAAACCTTGACTAGATTTAATTTCTAAAATGTCACTTTCCAACTTGTTGACACTACTTATCAATTTAGCGAGTTCTTCCGAATTTATTGCCTTATCAGGTTCATTCTTCTTATCTTCAGAAGCATTTAGGCCTCCTGGGATAACTGTCTCTTTTAGATGGTCAGATTCTTTATTCACATGGGGATGCTGTTCTTGAGAGGCTATGACTGATGCAAGTCCATCACTTGCTAACACTGTTCCAGAGTCCTTTTCAATGTAATTTTGGTCACGACTAGAATGCAGTTCCACTTCTGAACAATCAACATATGTTTTCACTGCAGGTATATCTTGATAACATACGCTTGATTTGGATTGTGAAGTGGATTGATTGCCAAGATCACAAGAACCAATAACTGAAAGCTCTTCCCCAACTTTTTTCTCATTTATGTTCAGCTTAGAACAAACTGAATCATCCGTCACCAAATTCATACAACTGGGCAGAGGCATTTCCTGTCTAGAGAAAGAAACAGTCTTATAATTTTCCCCTTCACTATTCTTTCCCATCGCATTTTCAGCTCTCAAAGTTAACGAAACCTCTTGGTTTAAGCAATTTCCAGAATAGCCAGGCTTTAAACCTGAAAGGGAATCATTCATTAAGGCTTTAGTGTGACATTCAAAATGAACCTCTGAACTCCATTCTTTATCCAAAGCTTTATTTTCTTCCACTTCTCTGAATGAAGGAACTTCTAAAGCAGACTCTGTTAATGCATCTCTGTTTTCTTGCATACCGACTCTCTCAGCCTCAGAGGTTTGTATTGGTAGAGCGAACTGACCACTGTGGCAGAAGGCCGTTGTATGTGTTTGATAAAATTTATTTTCAGAAGGAGAATCACGGTTGATAGCCATTTCGTCTGTTGATACTTGTTGGTATCTCATTTTCTGCAAGAGGTCAAAATTACTTCCATATTGTAGCAAATATGTCTTATCACCAGAATAGTTCTCTTCCTCAGCATCAGTATTATGACTGTTATCCTTGTTCAACAGATCACAGAGATAGAAGCTTTCATCACTAACTAATGATGTTCCCTCTTTTGGAAACAAATGTTTATGGCCTTGACCATTTTCTTGTATTGTACACACTGAAGCCAAGCCAAGAGATTCAATGGACGATGTGCAAGCATGCTTATCTTCAAGGTTTGAATCCTTCATGCTATTATCAGAATCAGAATCAATGTCTTCTTTTTCAATAGTTCTAAAGAGGCAGTCCTTGAAATTAGTGTTTACATAGTCTTCCCCTTGTTGTAAATTCTGGTCTGTGAGCATCTCAGGATAAACCGAAGAAACAGAAAAGTCTTGTCTTTTTGACATTTGAGGTAAGTTATCTAAATTGGCGACTTCTTTCAAGGAGCTAGAAGTTTGCCTCCAGTCATCAGTAGACCCCCTCTCAGAAAATGTATCAGGTTGCTGGTTGTTGGATGATGGTGGTGGTGAGGCAACCTCACAGCAACTGCGTTGTATAGGAAATGTAGAAACATGACCTAAGGAAATGTTTGCTGCTGAATTAGGAACTGACAGAATGGTTCCTGGAGCTTCCATTCCAAGATGCTTCTGTGATTCTGGGAAAGGTATTGATGGTGCCACAGATGAAAATAGCATTTCAGTTTTGCTAGGTTCATGAGAAACCCGATGAGGTTGTTCAGAACAAGAGACAAAAGATAACTCAGCAGCTGACTGCCGTAAGTCTTCTTTCTTGACCCAACAGTTTGATTTGCTAATAGGGTGTAGCTGAGCAACCTGAAACGCTGAACAGTCTTGGGAAGAAGGCATTGCGATTATGGGGCTGCTCTTTCCATGTTTCAAGTCATGAGACAACCAAGCATCTGCCACAATTGGAATATTTTTATTTGAAGTGTCCGATCTTTGATCTAGAGACGCTTCTTGTCCTGAAAAACTCATTTTAATCTCCTTCACTGACTGATCACAAATGCTACTAGAACTGGATTGCATGCTGGCATCCAGATAAAAAGAATTAGTATTCAGATTCAAGTCATCAAGTCTTTTTACAGTTTTATTGAAAATCTCAGTACGGTGCTGTTTTTGGCTCTTTATGGAGTCCGATCTTGAATTTTGCAATCTCCAAAAAACCTCTGCAGGAACTTCATCAAATGACTCCAATTTTGATTCCTCTACCAGGTCTTCTGCTGACACTTCATCGGCATCCCCTAGACTATCAAGAGAAAAACTTCTTTCAGTCAAATTATTGCCTGATTCAGAAGTGGTTACCAACAGCAAGAGGGATTGATAATTATCTTTGTGTAACCTAACAGGCTCCTGAAGGACCTCGGGAAAATTCTTTTCATCTTGACTTTCAATTTTGATTACTTTTTCAGTAAGAGAATCTTGGGACATCTGGCTATCATCACTTTCAGAACCTTCCAGGTCAACAGTGTCCTTGATGCCAGTGGACTCCTCATGCCTTAGTTGCTCTTCCAGGACTTTTCCACTCACACAAGAAAGAGAATCCACAGAATAGGTACTGTCAGTATCGGAAAACTCTATGTCTCCATCTTCTTCCCAGCTCCTCAATGGATCACTTGCTGCTTTTGAGATTCCAGCACTCAGTACTTCAGCACTGTGCCATCTTTTCTCACCATGACAGAACGGCGTGTGAGTGTTTATATTAAGTCTTCTTGCTGACGTTGCTTCCCGCAGGATTTCATGCTGTTCCTCTGATGGATTCTCCTCTGAATCTTTTTTCACATTCTTAGATGATGTTTGGCCTAGATGATGCATTGGGGCTGTACCACATACTGATTTTCTTGTTTCTTTAATGGAATTTCCTGGAGGAGAACCTTGATGTTTTTTCTTAGTATCTGTTCTGCTCTTTCTATTTGTTTCCTGAGTTCCACTCTTTTCTAAGGGCTTTCCTGTACGTTGATTTGAATCTCCTAATGTTTTTGCTTTGGTCACTTGTTTCCCTGTTTCAAGTTCGCTCTTTTTCTTAAAGTGGTCAGGAGAACAGCTTTTAGACTTCTGGGTTTTAGATCTGGTTTGCCTTGTTCTGTTATCAACTTTATCCATTTTTTTACTTTTACAGATATTAGAAATTACTTCTATATTTCTAGAGTTATTGTCCACTCCTTTATTTCCAAAATATAATAATTTCAGCTTTTCAGCTAGCTGCCTCTGGGTAGGAAAGGAGCCATCTCTTTCATCAGGAATCTTATCTCTTGCAGAAAGTTCTTGAATTGTTCTGGGCACGTACTCTACAGACAGTGATTTCCTTGGTGGATTGATTTTAGAATAGCTTGGGGCTGAGGTAGAGAATTCAGAGGAGGGATCCCTCTTCAGGAAAAAACTGTAAAAACAATCACAAAAAGAATCACACTCTCAAACACTGAAAAACTGCTTTCAAAAATTATGTTTCCTCAACAGAAATCGTATCATTTGCATAGGAGACATGATGCTGTTCTATGAATGGACTGACAGAGACAAGGGACCAGAATCTGTGCTGAGTCTAAGGGCGCAATCCTAACCAACTTTCCAGCACTGACATAGCTGTGCCAATGGGGCATATGCTGCATCCTGCAGGGGGAGTAGTAGTCACAGAGGCCTCCTCTGGGTAAGGCAATATTTGTTCCCTTACCTCAGAGTGGCATTGACCTTACCCCGGTGCTGGAAAGTTGGTTAGGACTGCGCCCTAGCTGTTCGAAAGCACCTAAGTGCAAGTAGATAAATAGGGACCACTTCGGTGGGAAGGTAACAGCGTTCCGTGCACCTTGGCGTATAGTCATGCCGGCCACATGACCACGGCAGCTTGTCCTCGGACAAAATGCCGGCTCTACAGGCTTTGAAACGGAGATGAGCACCGCCCCCTACAGTCGGTCAGGACTAGACCATTCGGTCGCGGGGAAACCTTTACCTTTTTACTACTTGGTAGCTGACATGGGTTTCTTTGAGGTTTATGTTAGAATCAGTGGACTGAACTTGTAAGAAACTTGTAAATATTTGGTATTCCTTGTAGAAAACATTCAGGTTTGTTTATTCACTACAGAAAACTACAAAACAGATATAATGAACAGCATCTCAACTAGCTGTGCATCATCAGAAATAAGTCTTCTATACATTTCACAATATAGCTGGTGACAAACTGTACCATTTATGTCTCTTCACTAGATGTGACAGCTGATTAAAAATATTTAGTCAATTAATCTAATTAATCCATCTATTACATAAATATATTAATATGTACAGTATATTAGCAAAACTTAGTATGTGTATGTATTAATAGGTAAATTAGCAAAATATAGATGCACTTTTGAGATACTGAAGTGTGAGAACGTTTAATAACCAAAAGTTTCCTTTTAATCAACCGTTACACCAGAACACCAGAACTACCAGAACACCAGAACTACCTTCAAAAATAAAGCCCTGTTCTCAATTACTATAAGTCTTGGCCAAAGTGAATGAGCAGTTAAAACTTACAGCCCACCCCTGGCCTGTGCTGGAACTGGCAGGCCTGTTGGATTGCCCTGTATCCAGCGTGGGGTTGGGGGGCTGGCTGCAGCGCAACACTGGGCAAATGGAATTAATTCCCCTTACCCCGTGTCGCGCCATAGCCAGCTCAATAGGGCTCCTCACATCTGCACCAGCAAAATCGCGGATGCAAGTCCGAGGTTGCCCTGGGAAGGCCAACCAGGCAGGGGCTGGGTTTGGATCAGTGATGTCATTCAGGGGGAACGGACCAGAACGGGCCTTCTGGATCCTAACGGGCTCCGTGGCTGGTTCCGGGTTCCCGACAAGTGCCAATCAAAAGTGAGTTCCTGTTCCTAAATCATTTGAATGACACCACTGGTTTGGATCCATTCTGTGTCAGCTGGTCCAGTCCCACCCCTCTCCTCCTTGGGCCAGTCCCCCCATGGGTTCACCCATCCCCCATCCTGATCTGCCTTCATTCCGCCCCTCTACGCAGGCCTCACCTTCCTGGCTCAGATCCGGGATTTGGTGTGGGGAGGCCAGTGTGCATCCTTGCGCTTGCTGCCCTGACTCTGGAGTTGGCACAAACACGCCTTATGGCACATTTGCAGCACTCCTGGGTCAGCACGAGGGACCTGAGCCAGCACGGACTGCACCCAGAGCACGGACTGCAGTCAGATACCGATTTATCTATTAACCCAATTAAGGTTTTCCGTTACACTGTTTAGTACGTCAGAGTATGCCAGAGTTCGTTCGTTCTCTCTCTCTCTCTCTCTCTCTCTCTCTCTCTCTCTCTCTCTCTCACACACACACACACACACACACACACACACAGCATGCTTCGTCAGACCAGCTTATTGGTTCAAAAAGTGACTGTAAAAAATACTCACCCGCACGTCGAGAGATGTGGTAGGTGAAGATTTAAAAAGGAGTTTCTGTTGCACTGCAAGGCATTTGGGTCAGATCTTGATCTGATCCTTGGATATTTGCAGTCCTGAGAAGTTTCAATGGTATCTTGGTTTAGAGACTGGGAAGGCTTCCCAATATCTTCACTGATCCAGCAACTGGCTTCTAACTGTTCCAAGTTTTTCTTGGCTTCAAGCAATTTTTGCTTCTTCACAATCCTTTCCAAATGCAGTTTGACCTTTTTCCGACTAAAATTCCTTTCTGCTTTCTTCAAGGAGCATTTTCGGAGAAGTTCCAGCTGAACCAACTTCTTCTTGTTCTGTACTGTCAAAGTAGGACCAATCTCCCATTCCAGTGTATTCTGGACCCCAGTTTCTGTGTATGATTTGACCTCAGTCTGCACAGCAGATTCCTGCTGCTGGACAGCCAGTCGTTGCTCTTCATTGATCAGCCACTGCTGGTCTAAGAACAAAGCAAAAAATAAATCAATTGGGAAGTCTTATCCATGTTCTCATAATCTGGTAACAATACAAAAGAAATACTTTAGGAGCCTATTCAACCCTGCTAATTTAACACTCGGTGTTTGTGTAGCGCTTTTATACTAAGTGCTTAACACATTTCACATGTATTATTTTGTTGTTACATTATTCTCATATTGTAGACAGGGGTCTAAAAGGAAGTACCCTGTGAATTCTTGGCAGGATGTGAACTAGGGAAACTGTGTTTCATATCTCATTCTCCAAGCTATTATACTGTACTATGCTAGCTCACTCAAAGAGCAATCCTGTGTGCTTGTTGGGCTGGCACAAAGCGTGTTTTTGACAACACAGGGGCAGACTGATCCAGCGCGTGGACATGCGCTGGCTTTGCAATGCCAGATCCAGGCCGTGCGCCAACTGGACCAGGCAAAGAAGCACTGGCTGAGGGAGACCAGCACGGGAGGGTGGAGTGAGGGCAGAATAAGGGTGGATCGGGGTGGAGGGGGAAGATTAGTAGTAGGCTACTTCAGAGTACCAGGAGCAAGGGAGTGGCAACAGGATGCAAGCATCTTGTTGCCTCATGCCTACCTGGGGCACCTGGTGGGCCGCTGTGAGATACAGGAAGCTGGACTAGATGGGCCTTTGGCCTGATCCAGCAGGGCTCTTCTTATGTTCTTAAGATGGGACCATGGGTAGACTGGCCTGAGGAGGGGGTGGGAGGGATCGGCCTCTGGCACTTAGGCCAGATCCTAACCCCGTCCCTGGCACAGTAATCCTTACACAGGTTCCTTGGATATGTGCTAGCCATTTCTCTGGCACAGATCAAAGTAGCCCTATTGGGGAGGCTGCCACGCAGCATGGGGTAAGAGGAATTAATTCCCCTTACCCCAAGTTGCACTGCAGCCAGCCCCAACTCTGCAGATATGGAGCAGGTCGGCTGGCCCTAGCCCGGATTAGTTCTAGCACGGATTAGTACTGGACTGTGAATTTAATAAAAATCAGGTTACTATGTGTTACGACAATTTTTTTCTTACCAGAATAACTGTGATAATTTGCTGCTGCTATTCTCTTTAAAATAGTTTGCTTTTAGAAGTCTTGTGACTATGCAGTGTCATGACAGTGACCAGGCATCTAGTTAACTACAGCAGAGTTTAGTCATAGTCTACTGTATGACCACGGAAGCTTGTCCTCGGACAAACGCCGGCTCTACAGGCTTAGAAACGGAGATGAGCACCGCCCCCTACAGTCGGTCACAACTAGACCATTCAGTCGTGGGGAGACCTTTACCTTTATACATTACCCAGTTGGCACAACTTTAATTATGACTTCTGCAAGTATTTCCCAACTTAAAGGCAGCAACCATCACAAACCTGCAGTTTACAAAGGTTAAGAGAATACCTTAGAGCAGTGGTTCCCAAACTGTGAGCCATGGCTTGCCAGCCAGGGAAGCCACAGAATCTTAGCAAAAAACCCACTGCAATGGATGGGACTGTAGCTCTAATGGGGAGCCACAGCCAATGGCAGAGTAGGTCAAGGGAGCTTTAGGAATCATTGCCTTAGAGTATCTTTCGAAAAGACCCATAAAATTAATTTCACGAACATTACACTCATTTTGAGAGAAATAAAAATAAAATAAAATAAAGAGAAAGAAAAATAAGTTAAATGATAAAATTATGCATCTGTGCAAGCACAAGTAGTGACAATGAGAATGGGAATAACTAGAAAGGGAGGAGAGAAAAGAAACTCACTTTCTCTGATCTGCTGATTAAGGGCTGCCTGATCATGTTCTAGTTCTCGTTCGGCTTTGATCTGCCCATCCACAATCTGCTGCTGTAATTCTTCAACATATAGCTGCTGCTGCCGGATTTTCCTACTGTGGAGAACCTCCTGGTTTTTCAGCTTTGGCTGGCATTCTTCGCCCACAGCATTTTTCTGTTCACTGCTGGAAAATTTGATTAAGAGTTTAAACCAGGAAATAAACATAATTTTCTGTTACACATATAGCCCTTTAAATCAGCTAAAATGAAAGCAACTGTCTGTACAATGAAAGATGCAGGTGCCAATGGAGCATGGCAGAGACACTAAAGAAAGGGATATGAGGAATAATATGTGTGTATATGGCTTGTGTGATGTCACAGTAAGGTCAGAATTCTCATTGGTAGCATTATATATCTAAAAAAGCTTGATACCAACTTCTACATAACAGGACAACCTATTTTGAACTAAGCTATGTATCAATATGGTCTTTGGCTCCATTGACTATTTAGGTTCATTAACCTTGCAAAATGTTCAGTGCTTCATAATTTTTTTCTTTTACAGTGTTGTTTGTAACATCATTACATTGTGTCACAAATAATGCTTTCTTTAACAATATAAATCTAAAATCTCCGCTGCTGGATTTAATTGGTTTTCAGTCTCAGAATGGAATCACAGAAACCACAAAGTAAGTGATAATTGCTTTTCTTTATTTTAAAGCTAAGTGACTGTAAATAAACGCTTTGGACAGAAGAGTTTACTCTAATAGCAAAACAGACAGACATGAATAGGGCTGTACTGTTAATTGACACATGAAAACAAATGGGGGCATGAGGTGAGGCAGAGGACAGCACAGAACAAATTTAGTAGGAAGACTAACAGCAATAAACTGCTCTGAAGTGAGGGAGAATGAATTTGCCACATTGGTTTGAATACAAATGACCAGAAATTCAGATTCATTTGTTTCGTGTGTTTTTTTTGTATTAGCTGCAAATCAGTCTGATTCTGTAAATCTATATATAATATATAAAAATGGACGTGGGTGTGTATGTATGCGGGTATGCGGGTATGTATGTTCCTTATACAAATCTTGTATAAGATTGACCCTTGACCCACGGCCACGAAACTTGGCACACACGTTCCTTGCAGCCTGGAAGGAATCACTGCGGGGGTCAGACCCCCCTACAGCCCCCCCCGGTTTTCAGGGAGGGGGCCCAGATTGTCAGGAACCAAGGGGATTGCATGGGGCTACAGGTCTGCTGCCACCATGTGGTCACAGACGATTCTGCAGCAGCTCAGCTGAAACTGAGCAGAACAGAAAGTGAAACTAAAGTGCTTCGCCTGCGTGGCCTGAGTGGGCCAGGGAGGAAAGAGCAGGATCCACAGAGTTCCAGCAGCCAGTCGGATCTGAGAGGGGCCTATGTCCAGGGAGCTCACAGGCCACCTCTGCCTGTTTCTCATATGTCAGGCCTATGCTGCCACAGGACCTGCAGACAGTAAGTGGGACCTTCCTATTGCTCTCTTAGTTGCTGGTGTCCCTGTTTCCTCATTCCTTTCACAGTGATAGTGTGCATTTTGGGGTCCGG
Source organism: Lerista edwardsae (assembly GCA_029204185.1). NCBI lineage: Eukaryota > Metazoa > Chordata > Lepidosauria > Squamata > Scincidae > Lerista > Lerista edwardsae. Next base: position 35,166 of record JAJKFI010038242.1, read on the forward strand.
GTCATCAATACTGTTAACTACACAGCTGTGCCAGTGTTGCCTGAGTGGGCCAGGGTGGAAAGAGCAGGATCCAGAGAGTTCCAGCAGCCACTCAGATCTGAGAGGGGCCTATGTCCAGGGAGCTAACAGGCCACCTCTGCCTGTTTCTCATACATCAGGGCGGATTCCTGCCACAGGACCTGCACACAGTAAGTGGGACCTTCATGTTGCTCTCTTAGTTGATGCTGTCCCTGTTTCCTCATTCATTTCACAGTGATAGTGTGCATTGTGGGTTCCAGGTCATCAATACTGTTTTATTTCAGGGACGGGTTCTATATGTCTATATATGGATCTCACTATGTCATGCTTTTGAGGGAGGTTTGCATATTTGTGTGTATGTTCCACCATTACTCTGGAACGCCTGGAACGATGTGCACCACACGTGGTACACTCCTTCCTTACGATCTGGACAGATATACTGTGGGGGTAGGGCCCCCCATACGCCCCCAGAGGTGGGGGTGCACTGCAGAACACACTCATTCCTCCTCCCAATAGAGCCTGGGGATAATTTCTGCCCCCGGGCAACGCCGGGTCACAAACAGCTAGTTCACTTATAAATAGACACTTTAAAATAATAGTGTAATTATAGTCTGCAATTTCTATCCTATTTTCCCTCTCAAAATCTATATATATAAAGAAGAGCGTATGTATGTATGTGTGTATGTTCCACATAGGCTCCGCAACGCCTGGACCGATTCGCGCCAAACTCAGCACGCAGGTGCCTTGGCCCCCTGAGACCGTTGCTGTGCGGTTTTGGAATGGATCGCGCCCCCATGGGCGCGGGTAAAAGCGAATTTGTGGTTCTCTATGGGTGGCTATGGGCTGAGCCACAGCATTCCGAGACTCTGATGATGTCATGATGAGATGCAAATGACATGCAAATGACATGCGGAATCTTCAGGCAGCAACTGAACTCTTTACAGTTGGAAGACAAACAGCAGCAAACAGGTTTCCCGCAGGCAAACTGATACAGGGCCAGGGAAATGTGTTCTGTGGACATGTGGGCGGTCCCTGCTTGGCAGTGGACAGTTGGCACACGGTGCTGTGGCTGTTGCTCTCACTCTGAAAGTTTACTTTCACTGTATAACGTAAGGCAATTGGGCAGGTGCGACCAAAGGCTACAAAGATGAAACAACAGCGTACACAGGAAACACCTGAGGGGGGAAAAAACGACTTGCAATGCTACGTCACAGAGCTGCTACATCTAGAGCCACAGAAACAGTACAGCAGCGTGACAAAAGACTACACGATAAGAGAGACAGAGCTGCTACATCTAGAGCAACACAAACAGTACAGCAACGTCACAAATGACTACAGGATATGAAACACAGGGCTACTACATCTAGAGCAACAGAAACAGTACAGCAGCATGGAGGGGCCAAATAAACACCCGGTCACCGCTGGGTAATTTTTAACAACAACAAAAAAAAAATGCCTGGGGGTGGCCGAAAACCACTGGGGCGGGGGCGGTCAGGGATGGGACATATAAACACCCGGGTGCAAATAGGTTTCCCGCAGGTAAACCTATACAGGGCCATCTGTATGCCTGGTGAGTGGGAGGGGGGGTCAGGGATGGGACATATAAACACCCGGGTGCAAATAGGTTTCCCGCAGGCAAACCTATACAGGGCCATCTGTATGCCTGGTGAGTGGGGTGGGGGTGGGGGTCAGTGATGGGACATATAAACACCCAGGCGCAAATAGGTATCCCGCAGGCAAACCGATGCAGGGCCATCTGTATGGCTGGTGACTGGGAGGGGGGGTCAGTGATGGGACATATAAACACCCAGGCACACATGTGAGTGGGGGAGATCAGGGATGGGACACATAAACACCCAGGCACACATGTGAGTGGGGGGGCAGGGATGGGACATATAAACACCCGGGCACAAATGTGAGTGGGGGGGAAGTCAGGGATGGGACATATAAACACCCGGGCACACGTGAGTGGGGGGGGGTCAGGGATGGGACATATAAACACCCGGGCACACATGTGAGTGGGGGGGGTCAGGGATGGGACATATAAACACCCGGGCACACATGAGAGTGGGGGGCAGGGATGGTACATATAAATGGGCCATCTGTATGCCTGGTGAGTGGGGGGGGGTCAGGGATGGCACCTATAAACACCCGGGCGAAGCCAGGTACATAAAAGCTAGTTAACTATAAAGCAGTAAAAACTATAAAAAAACCTATAAGCAGTACAGTTTTAGAGAACGATGTTTAGATCAGTAGTTCTCAAACTTTTAAACACTGGGGCCCACTTTTTAAAATGACAATCTGTCCGGGACCAGAACTGATGTCATGGCTGGAAGTGGCATCATTGTGACGACAGAGCCTGTTGCTTTCCTGAGAATGCAGCAATAAGGTTATTTCTCAATAGCAAAGTAAACCAAAAAGGAAAAGAGCCTATTTACACCGTGACACAATAGCGTCACAGCCTTCCTCTTGTCCACTGGCCCATCTTCCCATATTTTCAATGATGATTACACTAGGTGCTATGTGACCCACCTGAAATTGGCTTACGACACACCTAGTGGGTCCCAATCAGCGGTGTTATGCTGCCGGAACGCTGGGCGGGACATCCGGGTGATCGACAGCCCGCCCGTTGCGTTCCAGAGCGTTACGCCGTTTGTGTAACCAATTACGCCGCTTGCGTACGTTACGCAAATGGCGGAACGCTTCGTAACGCGACGGGCGGGCTGTCAATCACCCGGATGTCCCACCCAGTGTTCTGGCAGCATAATACCGCTGGCCCCGATCCATGGTTTGAGAAACACTGGTCTAGATGGATTGGGGATAATGTAATCAGATTAAGATTGTTGCCTGTTGCTCTGCACCCTGATTTCCCCCTATGATCTTCATGCTGGCTTTAATAAAACGAACAATGAATCACGACGGGCCCACTAGATCCGAAGAACAGCCCTTCAGGGAGTTCAGTGGATTGGGGGAAAAAAAAAAACAGCCTCTGATCACAGTGGAAGGCTGTGAGACATAGTAGCAAGATACAACTTGAAATCTGACAAGAGAACACAGACCTACTCTTGCATTTAACTGTTTGACATAGAGTAGTGGTTCCCAAACTGGTGGGTCATGACCCATCAAGCACGTCGCTGCCCCTTTAAGGGGCAGGAAGAGTAAGAAAGGCAGTAATGTGATCCCCAAGATTGCACTGCTGCAGGGAAAGAGAGGTTTTTTCCCTACTTACCTCTGCCAGTACCAGCCTCCAGGGGGGTGGGGGGGGAGCCCCACAGATGCCTCGGCAGAGCTTCCCAAACCAGGAAGTGATTTTCAATTTTTTTTAACTGTTTAGGAGGCTTGGGCAGCCCTGCAGAGGCACCTGTGGGGCTCCCCAGACTCCCCATAGGCTGGCAGTGGCAGGGGTAAGTAACCACCCCACCCCCTGCAACAGTGCAATCCTAGGGATCGCATTACTGCCATAGCCCCGCATCCACAACGTTTACAGTGCTCCCAACTCCCTTGTAAGAGTTTGGGGAGTTACACTGTTTGGGAGCGCTGACAGAGAATTTAGGGAAGCTCTTATCCTATGATGACAGGTGCATGGCAAGACTTTGTCTTCTAAAGCAGAGGCAGTTAATAAAATGAATGATATTGGCTAAACAGTAGGGGAGTTTGCAGTTGGCAGGAGTAACCTGCCAGAGTGTAGAATGGCAACCTAAGAACAAGGAACTGGAAAACAGCAGCTGCCATTCTAATATTAGGATATTACGCGGGGTCACGCTTTGAAAGTGCAAGCTCTACAACTGACAAATAGTGGCTTGGTTGGTTCAGTGAACTATTGCCAGAGTTTAGAAAGCTCATTTAATTTTTACCCAAAAACCAAGAAGTCACCACTTAAGCTAAATACACCATGGGGATCCTAATCAGGTAGAAAAAGTAATTAGACCAGTACAAAGAGAACAGTAATAGCTGCCAAAGAAGAGGCTATTAACCCTCAAGAAGACCCCAATCATCTACGCACAGAAGCTGCAACTGAACTAAGATGAACTGCTGCATAATGGTTTGATCGAGGTCACCAAAGCATTAATGGCCACCACAAGACCCAGGACACTGAGCTTTCATCGGTTAGGCCTTGGAATAATGCTAATCGGAATAATGCTAATAATTATATATTGTGACTACTGTAAAGCAGTGGTCTGCAATTTTTGATACCTTGATTATTGATATCATGTGACAAGAAAAAAAATAGGGGGAGGTTGCATAAAAATATATCTAGAAGGAATGTTGACATTCACCATTCCTATTATTTTTAAAGCAAGGAAAGATCAAATGCACAAGCCATTGACAAACACAAAGCATCTTCCACACATTGAAAGCATACTGGTCCCTGAAAAGAGCAGACAGACAATGAAAATTCAACCAGCCTGGCACTTATATCACATAGGAAGGGTAAAAAATATAAAGCTCCCTGCTGGCAATAACACCCTAGGCAACTTAAAAATGGCAGAACCTGAGTTTCTCTATCCACAATACTTAAACAAAGAAATGAGGATTCCGAATTTTAAACACATCAGTTTTAGCTGCCCTAAGGTATGTTTGCTAGTTGTGAAGGTAACCAATGACAGAATAATCTGAAATTGCTGTTAGACAGACAAAAGCTGAAAGCAGACCTTACCTGCTTTCCAAAACATATACAAACAGAAGGTTTAAAATCAATGTAATTAAAAAAAAATTCACATTCTAAAAGCAAGTATCCACATTCCAAAATTCAAGTGGTTATTTTATTGGTCCACCTAGAAGTTGTAATCTAAGCTCAGGCACAACTTCAAGCTTATTTCAGGAATTTTCAAATCTCTCTATTACAAAAATGTCTTCTGCCTCCATTCAAACTGACAGTTAATGTTAGCTTTAATTGAACTAAAATGACTCTATAAAAGACAGATAGTTCTGTTTCTGCAAACCTGACTGCCTTCTTAGAATGAGACAGGCAAAACCAGTTCTTAAAACTAAGGACCAGGGACAGCAGAGCCTCTCTGAAGAATACAACATTCATTTCTTACCAGATTTAGCAAATATTAACACATGGATGCAAGATTAGTATTCATTTTAAGAAATAAAGCAACAAGGCAAATTAAAAATACTACTGACCTTAACCCAAATGTAATAGTAAATTATTGCAAACATCTCCAGTATTCTAAAAACAGCTGGTCTATTTTGCATCTTTCCCTTCTACGAATGAAGTATTCGGTAGCACAATAAATTAACCTTCTGCAGAATCTGATTTTCTCTGGACTGTTTTCCCATCAGCGTCCTGGGATTCTATTGTGCAACTCCCTCTCCTCTTCCCAAAACACCTCTAAGGCTGATGCAGAATCTGGCGGATTCTACGGCATAATGCAGTTTTCAGTAGCTATGGCAGCAACAGCCTAGTAATGAAGTCGAATGCCTTGCTGCAATCATGTATTGAGGCTCAGATCACAAAACTTGAGCAAAAAAACAACACACACAATCCCTTAAACCACAGGTTTTTTCCATTTTAAAAAGCAAAAACCTTAGACATATTAGAAAATGTTTTCCTTTTTTCTGACTCCTTAAATATCAGGTACATTTTATCATTTGAGTTTTGAGCATTAGCCAATATAATAGGTTTGAAAAAAAGATTTCATTAAGCTGTAAATACTCCTGCAGATCACAGAAAGCTGGCATTCAAGCAATTACACGACAGAGTTACAACACAACAACCCCATCCACCAATCTGCATTTTTCTCCGGTACATCTCTCCTTGAGATGTCTGTCCAATCACAAAGCTGTTTCTCAGTACCACTCCACCTCAGACTAGCACAGCAGCCGAAGACTACAGCAACTGCGCAGGAACAGGCATGAAATTTAACTCAACAGTTCTGCGTACAGCACAGCATAGCACAGCACAGCCTTGAAATTGTTATCTGTTCAAGCTCTTCTTCCTACCAAATTCTCCCAGGAGTATAGCTGGGGTGCAGTGCATAGGAGAAAGAGAAGCTTACATAAACAGGCTTATATAAAGAAATTGCTGATGTCAGTCCTTTCAGTAACTAAGTCAATAGAATGTGCATTCTGCAAACAAGGATTCACACTTCTAGCTGCTATTATACACAGGCGTGTCTCGGCACCCACTGATTTGGTAATACACGGTTTCAGTTATCCATGGATACCAAGGATACTGTGACTCCTATTAAAAAGATAGGGGAACACTAAACAAATCTCTTTGTTTCAAATCGAATCACAATCTAATTGAACTCTCTGAAAGGGCAATGCAACCAACTCTTTGCAATCCCATATGTAGCAGGGATGTGTGCTCCATGCTCCACCCAGTTTCTGAGGAACCCCTTGTAACCCCTGCTAACTGGGCAAGAGGCACTTTTTTCAAGTGGTGTCCCGCTTATATTTAGCAGGGGAAGAGTAATTGTCCCTCTTCACCCCTGTGCAGTCTTTTCTAGTGGCTGTTGCTGGTGGTGGTCTGCGTGTTTTTTTTTAAGATAGTGAGTCCTTTTGGAACAGGGAGCCATTTAACTTTATTAATATTATTAGCTGTAAACCACTTCGTGAACTTTGTGTTCAAAAGCGGTATATAAATATGTGATTGATTGATTGATTGATTGATTGTCACTGCTGCAGCAGTGATGTCACTGCTCGTCACGGACACATCTCTGGTCTCTGTATATTAACAGGCACGGTGCCTACTACGGTGTGTGCGGTGGTGTTGCAGTGACGAACTCAGCCTCCCCTCTGGTTGTGGCTAGTAGCTCTCCAGAATGCACCCCTGAATGCACTGCGGCACCACCACAAGTACCTCCCCAACTGTTGACCTCACTGCTTTTCACTGATATGCAGCAAGGTCACCTTGTGTTGAAATATCAGTCTCTGTTCTAAGGTAGATTTCATGCCCCAAATGTTGACATATGTACAAATTACGAAGGCTGTAGGGACATTCAAAACTGCACCTGCGGCCAATGTTGACCCCTTTAAAATTGCTGGCAGAAGCATCCACCAGCCATGTTTAAGGGGTCCATGCTGGTTGCAGGTGCCACTCTGAAGCCTCTGGAAGGTCTCTGCAGCATTCTGAGATCTTTTGGTACTTCATGCTGCACTGCTGGCTTCCTGGAATCTTCTGATGGCCAATAAGGTACCCCTTGCACCTAACCCCATTGATACTATAGGATCAATGATTCGTCATCTGCGAATTCACTACCTGTGAGGATTTCCAGAAACCTAAACCCTAGCAAATAATGAGGACTGCCTGTTCTATGTATCTGTAGGCATGAGGATAGTGCATATAATATTTATGTTTGTCTTGTATCACTTCTGTGCCTTGTTTGCAGGATGGGGATGGAAGAAGAAACTGGCCTCTGACCAGCCAAATTTGAAGTGTTGGGTGGCAAAGGAGGGAGAGAGGTGGAGGCAGTACTAATGGGGATGTGAAAACAAATGAAAAAGCTGGGGGCGGGGTGGAATTTGAGTGCCACTTTGGATGCTTAGCTTGACTGAGCCTGACCCATTTGGAATCTTGGCCCAACTGACATGAAGGAATGCATAAAGCCTTCTGTTGTCGTTTAAAAAAAAATAAAATTAAGTAAATAGCATGCATGCATGCACCCAAAACAGGCTGAAACCTCAACAAGTGGGAAGCAGGAGCTTCAATATTTTGGCTCCATTTATTTATTTATTTAAAAGATTTTTACCCCGCCTTTATGCCCAAAGGCACTCAAGGCGGCATTACATAAAACTATAAAATTTAACATTAAAAAACACTATAAAAGAACATTAAAACAACATATTCAAACAAAATTAAAAACATAACAATAAAGTTAAAAAAAAACCAAACCCAGTGGATCATAAAAGTATAACACCCCAGCCAGTCAACCTGTCAACAATTAAAAGCTTTTCTAAATAGAAAGGTCTTCAGCCCCCGCCGAAATGTTAACAGAGAGGGAGCAGTTCTCAATTCTAAGGGGAGGGTATTCCAAAGTTGGGGGGCCACCACCGAGAAGGCCCTCTTCCTGGCCGCCACCCCTCTCACTTCTCCTGGTGGCGGCACAGTCAAAAGGGCCCCTCCAGAAGATCTAAGAGTACGGGTTGGATTATATGGAAGAAGGCGGTCCCTCAAATACCCCGGACCGAGCCGGACTCCATTGACATTCTAACTGCAGCCCCCTTGTGTGCTATTTTTAACAGGAAAAAATGGAAGCTTTTTTCCATTCAAAACGGAATGTAGCATGATGGGGATTGGGAATCAACCATAGCAGGGGCAAAATACTGCAGCCCCCCATCCCTGTTGTTCAGCCCATTGTGTGTGTTCTCCCTACCATGTTATTTACTAAAACAAAAACCCAGAGCCCCATTATATTATTATTATTATTATTATTATTATTATTATTAATTAGATTTATATCCCGCCTTTTTGCCCGAAGGCACCCAAGGCGGCATTACAATAAAAGAAACAATAAAAACACAATTTAACAATAGAAACAATTTAAAACAATGTTAAAATACAATTTAAAAATTTAAAAAACAGCAAGCAACCAGCCCCGTGGATCATAAAATTAAACAAGGGAAATTATATGTCCCTTGTAACTTATTTTTTGGTCATTGGAATTCTTGGGGAAGCCCAACAAAAAGACAATGAAGTCACCCTGATCTGGCTGCTCTGAGGCGACTCTTCTTATAGCAGCATGTCTCAGCAGCCTGGTATAGAAGACTGAAATCTCTTAGACGCCCCTGGGGAGTTGGAAAGGTAGTAGCAAAGCAGTAAAAAATAGGGAAGACTCAGGAATGTTTTTCTGGCTAGGGGAATCAGCCATGTGGTTCTCTGGATGCAGCTCAAAAAATGTCAGTTATTTTCTTATCTCTTTTGAGAAGAATGTTTGAATTTACTGTGAACTACTGATTGGATTGTGAAAACCAGCAATGTATCTGTAGGCATAAGGAGAGTGCATATAATACTTATGTCTTGTATCACTTCTGTGCTTTGTTTGCAGGATGGGGATGGAAGAAGAAACTCTCTGACCAGCCAGATTTGAACTGTTGGGTGGCAACTTGAGTTGCACATTATCTTAAGTGACTCCTTACCCACTGACGTGGACCTCAGAAATGCATTTCCTGGATGAACCACACATTCCTGCATCTGTACTACTTGTCCTCCAAATTTATTCTCTCTCTCTCTCTCTCTCTCTCTCTCACACACACACACACACGGTAAACGGCAGATTTGCTCAGTTAAATTTAACAGGTTTTTGGTTTTTCCTTTATTCAGCTAAATTCTAACTTACTTTTCTGTTTCAGCTGGATAAAAGCTACAGGAGAATGAAGAGGTAAAGTCTCCATCTAAATCAAGCCATTCTAGAGATCTACAGCTTACAGCAGAAGAGGTCTCGCTGAGCTATAAAAAAGAAAGAATGATAAAGGGGAAAAAACTGCATGGAAAACATGGTTTGAAGTGGATTTTCAGTTTGAAGTGGATTTTCAGATTTTCAGTTTTGCTTAACAGGACAATCAAAAACTATGTTTTTTTTTTCTCAATTTGAATGTAACAGCAAACTATCATATGTATATATGAGGGAGAGACTTGATATGTGTGTGTAAGGAAGTGAGAGAGGCCAAACTATGGTTTGCTATTACACATGAACTCATATATATGAGTCCATGTGTAATAGCAAACCATGGTTTATATTTATATATATGAGTCTATATGTTTGGATGAAGCGAAGGTAATGCAAATCTGCAGCTCCTAGTAGAATGTTTAACATAACAATGGCCCGTAAAGAGCACAATAGGCACCTTTTAAATAAAGTGGAAATAGATTAATTATGTGGCAAACGTTGTGGTCTTAAGATGAATTATCAAAAAACAAACCACTATAGGGTTCACATTATGATATTTTCCTAATACATTTATGTTAACTTCGGAATAGATTATCATCATAAAGCAGGGGTCTACTGTATCTTCACCTCTATGTCAGATCTTATATCCAATGCCACTGAAGCTGCAATCCTAGCCACACTTACATGGTAGTAAGCCTCATTGAAGACAATGGGACACTTCTGAGTTTTTATGGATAGGACTGGGCTCTAATGTACAGAAATCACAAATCCACAAAAGCTGAGGGTTTTATCCATAGGTGGAGGGGAGGGTATACTGCATGGCAGCATGCTTTCTACAAGCTATGCATTGATACAGCATTTAATACACTGTATCTTATTTAAAAGATTTATACACTGCCTTTCCAGAAGCTCAAGGCAGCTTACGTTACTTACAGTGCAATCCTAGCGTTGCCATAGCGTCAACACAACTTTGTTGCGTTGACAGTACGGCATTAGCGCCAATGTGGGAGCGCCGAGCAGGACCCCCGTGTTGGTGCTAAAGCGCTCAAGCCAAAACTATGAGTAGCGTCACCTTGAGAGCACCGACGGGGAGCCTCTCTTGCGCGGACCGAAGTTGGTCGGTGCGAGGGAAACTTTATGCCAAAACGGCGCAGTGATTGGTGGGAGGGAGGCGGGGAGCGGGACATGGGGGAGTTTGGGAGGTGGCCATACGGCTACATCCTAATCTCATCCGCAAGGCCGTGAGCCCCCGATTGCAGCTGCGCGGTCTCCTTGGATCTGCGCCCTCTCTTTAGCGGGCACAGATCCGAGGAGCACATAGGAGAGGCTGGAACCTCCCCTACGGTAAGGGAGCTAATGTTCCCTTGCCGGGGGTGAGGCTCCAGCCTCTCCTATGCAGCGTTGGATATGGCGCTGTCAAGTCGGTGTCGCCATTCCGGCGCTGCATAGGATTGCGCCCTCAATAAAATACAAAATGTAAATTAGTATACAAATTCAAAAATCCAATACAGTCAGCCCGGCTTTTAGATATAGATATATAATCTATTTATTATTGGATTGTTGTATCAACAATATAATGGCTCAAACAAGCAGGGCACATAAGCAGAATACAACGTAAGAAACTAAACTATAAAATACTACAATAAAAACATTAAACCCAGTAGGACCAACTTTAGGTTTGACACTGCGAAGGTGCCCTTGGTGAAGCTATGACTATGTTGGTGGCTCTCCCCTCCATATGGATGAGCGTTAGCAAACTTGCTGGGTAGCAAATGATGGCAGCGGCAGCTGCAATAGCAGGAACAGAGGTGTGCTCAGTGCTGGTAAGGCTAGAGGCAGCATTTTAATTCCCATTCAATGCCTTAACCCCCAATGCTGTATCACTTATGCTCAAAACTTACCAATCTTCTCTGTCTTAAAATGGCAGCCTCGGCTGGATGGTTGAACCTGAACTTATGAGATTTGCCCAGAACAACAAGAGCTCCTGTCAAGCAGGTGTGGGAAAAGGCGAAATAAAAAAGCTGCAGTTATTCAAGCTGTTCTACAAATATTGGTACAGGTCATGTCTCGGCATCCATGGGAGTTTGGTTCCCAGAACCGCCACGGATGCTGAAACCAGTTATAATCAAATCCACGGCCAACCCATTTTCTGAGGTGAGGGGAGGTCACGCATGACCTTCCCGTGGGTCAGAGAGCCTGCTGGAGCTTTTAGACAAACACTTTGGTTTTCATGAGAATATTTGGCTAAACTCTCTTATCCATGATGATATGAAATACTAAACTAAAAATGATATATACCGAGAAAGCTAGTGCCATTTAGAATTCAGAGTATTTACCTTGGACTAATGGGAAATGGTTTAAAATCCTAATTCAGTTACTTTTGCCTGGAGGTCTTACGCAAGACAGAATTTTTAGCCTCATTTTCCCTTCAGTGAAATGGGCACAGCAGTTATTCCACTTAGAGATGGCTGTAACAATAAATGACTCGAGGCCCAATTTTATGTAGGTTGATGCAGAAAAACGTCTGAGTAAACATGGCTCAGATCAAGTTGTTCAATGTTTTTTTTAAAAATTTATGATCCTATTATATAAACGATACAATAAATTTTTATTTTCGTAGCATTTCATCACAGCTATTGAAAATGAAAGCAAAAACAGATATAAAGAACTTACCCTGCGACAAGCGGAAAGAATCTGTGACTTCATGACCATTCACATTGCAATGTGCTCCCTGAAAAGGCCGCAGAGTCACAATCCCATGCTGGTTGTCTATTAAACAGTGGTCCCTTTCAATCCACTGGCCCTGCAAAACTGCAAATACATATATTTAGCAGGTAGTTAGTTTGTTGGGATATGATTTGGAACACTAGATTTAATTTGCAAGTTGAAATGAGTTTGCAACTGAGTTTTAGGCGGGAACCTGGTCATGTGATATGTACAGGTCAATGTTGCAATTATGTACGGGCTTGAACTGGACTGGATGTCAGTGAGTCTGTGTGAGTGTGTGAGGAGCTGTCTTTGCTGTTAGATGTGTGGAGAGAGAGATAGAGAGCTGAGTGTGATTTCTTTGAAGCTGTTCTATGTAAATACGTTCTAAATACAAAGTTCTGTTTAGAACAAGTCTCCGCATCTTTATTTGGATGAACCTAAAGGTCACTCATCGTGTCCACCCCTAACGCGCCAAACTCTCCTTCAGGTTATGGGCCCAGCAGGCCGTTAGAAGGACATTGAGTTGACCAGAAGTGACCAGTTCCAGGTTGGAGGAAGCTGTGACGAGGAAGAAGCATCTGGTGAGGTCAGCATGCAGACCAACGTCAGCATGGCGAGTTTTCCCTTGACCCGTCTGTCAGGGAACAACTACATGGCCTGGAGCACCAAGATGGAAATGTTCCTGCGTCGGGAACAGCTGTGGACCATCGTCCAAGACCCTCCAGATGAGTATGACGAGGCAAAGTCCAGACTGGATGAGAGGGCTCTGGCCACGTTGATACTGTCCCTGGAAGATGACCAACTGGTGCACGTGAGAAAGATAAAGACAGCCCATGAGTGTTGGAGGACTTTGAGAAGCCTGTACGTGAGGGACACAATGAGTTCAAAGATTATGTTGTCCAGAAAGTTGTACAGAGCAAGACTTCAACCTGGAGGCAGCATGAAAGACCACCTCCAGTTTATGAGGAAGACATTTCAAGAGCTGGAGGAGAAAGGAATGGACTTTCCTGAGCCACAAAGGGCTTGTATTTTGCTGAGCTCTCTGGACTCAAGTTATGATACTTTTGTGCTCACTCTAGAGGCAATTGCAGAGAGTGAAATGACCGTGGCGTTCCTGACCGGGCGTTTGTTGGAGGAAGAGGAGAAAAGGTCAGAGAATTTAAAAATTAGAGCCAGCAGCAGCAGCCCAGCAGCAAGCAGGATCCAGAGCACTGAAAAGAAGAGCTCAAACGTGCAATTCATCAAAAGGTGCTTCAGATGTGGATCCGAAAAACATTTGCAACGTGACTGCACACAAGAAAGACTCCAAAGGAAGAAAGGACCGGACTCATGGAGGGGCAAGGAAGAAGGGAAAGTCTCCGTGGTCAAGATGACCCAAGACAGTGAACAACAGACTTGGCTAGTGGACTCTGGTGCTAGCCAGCATGTTGCAGTAGACCCTGCTTTGTTCACTGAGCTGGTGCCTACACCAAAAGCCCATGTCAGTTTGGCTAATGGTGTGTGCACCTCAGTGAAGGGCAAGGGAGAAATTTTTATACCTTCTCTGGGTGAGTCTGTAAAAGAAGTCCTTTGTGTTCCTGACCTACAACACAATCTATTAAGCGTTTCTTGCCTTTGCAAACAAGGTTTTAAAGTACAGTTTGAAGATAATGTTTGCAGCATTATGAAAGGCAATGATGTGTGTGTGCATGTGTGTGAAAATGAGAACTTATACATGCTGCAAGATGTTTCAAAGGGCAATGCAAATCAGGAGTGTATGAATGTGTTTGCAAACACCCCTGAGCATGATAATTGTATCCATTTGCTACATAGGAGACTGGGACATTCTGGGTTTGCAGCACTGAAAAGAACAATTGAGAGTGCACAGGGTTTAAAATTGAAAAACTGCAACAATTATTTGGACTGTGCAACTTGCAAACTTACAAAATCAGTTGCATACCCTGTAAGCAAGAAGAGTGAAAGGAATTCTGAAAGGTGTTTCCAGCTTGTTCATGCTGATTTAATTGGGCCTTTAAGCAAATCTATGGGTGGTGCAAGATATATTTTGACCATTGTTGATGATTTTTCTAGGTATGGTTTTGTTTATTTGATGAAAAGCAAGGATGAGACCTTTACTAAATTTAAGCAATGGGTGAATTTTGCAGAGAGGAGATATAATACAAAGGTTTGTGCTCTGCAGACAGACAGAGGAACAGAATTCCTGTCTAATTCCTTTCAAGGTTGGCTGAGGCAGAAAGGCATTCAGCACAGAAAGACCAATCCATATACGCCTGCAGAAAATGGGGTGGCTGAAAGGAGGAACAGAACCCTGCAAGTGATGCAAAGTTCCTTGCTAGCAGATTCAGGGCTTAGCAAAATGTATTGGGGAGAAGCAACCCTGACTGCATGCTATTTATTGAACAGACTGTGGACATCAGCTTTGGGTAAAATCCCTTATTATGTTTTGTATGGGAAACAGCCTTCCCTAGCCCATCTTAGAATTTTTGGTTCAAGTGCTTATGTTCATGTCCCTAAGGCCATTAGACGTAAAGGTCAGGCAAAAGCGAGAAGAATGATATTTTTGGGATACGAATCCGGCAGTAAGAGTTACCGGTTCACTTTACCTGGGTCAGGTAGAATCACCTTTTCAAGGTCTGCAAATTTCATGGAGCAGAATTGGGAAAGGGTGAAGGGTTCTCCTGTGCATTTGCCAGAAGGTTCTGATGCTCAGACACAGCAGCCAGTATTAACAAAGCAAAGGGCTGAGTCTAACAGTGAGGCACAGAATCTGGATGAGGAGAAAGACAATTTGAATCTTCCTGTAATTGTAAATAGCCAGGAAAATAAAGATGAGCAAACAGAGCAGCTAAGATGGAGAGCTGCCATAGGTGATAAAATGTTTGAGAGATGCCAGTTACCACCTGAGAAGAAGGTAATTGATTTCAGGTGGGTGTCCAAGCAGAAGGCTTTGGGTAATGGTAATTTGCAGCACAAGTCAGGACAAGGCTGACATCATGACAAGGACATTTGCAACAGTTAGGCACAATGTTATGTGCAAGTTGCTGGAAATGTCAGGTTATGTAGAAAGTTTAAAATGTATAGTTATGAATGTACTGTGTGTAATGTACTATGTATAATGTATGTGTATATCATTTCAACTTGAAATTTGGAGGGGTGTTGGGATATGATTTGGAACACTAGATTTAATTTGCAAGTTGAAATGAGTTTGCAACTGAGTTTTAGGCGGGAACCTGGTCATGTGATATGTACAGGTCAATGTTGCAATTATGTACGGGCTTGAACTGGACTGGATGTCAGTGAGTCTGTGTGAGTGTGTGAGGAGCTGTCTTTGCTGTTAGATGTGTGGAGAGAGAGATAGAGAGCTGAGTGTGATTTCTTTGAAGCTGTTCTATGTAAATACGTTCTAAATACAAAGTTCTGTTTAGAACAAGTCTCCGCATCTTTATTTGGATGAACCTAAAGGTCACTCATCGTGTCCACCCCTAACGCGCCAAACTCTCCTTCATAGTTAATATATATATTTAGCAGCAGGTAGTTAATCTGTGGAACTCTTTGCCACAGGAGGTGGTGATGACATCTGTCCTAGATGCCTTTAAGAGGGGATTGGACAGATTTCTGGAAGAAAAGTCCATCGTGGGCTATAGGCCATGATGGGTTGTGCAACCTCCTTACATTAGTAGTAGGCTATTTCAGAGTACCTGGTGCAAGGGAGTGGCAATAGGATGCAAGCATCTTGTTGTCTCGTGCCTCCCTGGGACACCTGGTGGGCCGCTGTGAGATACAGGAAGCTGGACTAGATGGGCCTTTGGCCTGATCCAGCAGGGCTCTTCTTATGTTCTTAATTATCCTGTTCTACATCATGTTCTTGTTTCAAAACCTCTTATGTGTGTTCACTACAGGACAATAGGCGATCCACTACTCTCTACAATCCACAAATGCATGCACACTCTTTAGGATTGCACCGTAACACGGCAAATCGGCTAAAAAGACCCAACAAAGACAGCATACATTTTGTCTGCCTTGGTGGCCTCTGTGCAGATGCATTTGTGGAATTATGCCTAATCTTTGAGATGATCATAATATCAGAATCTCCAGAAAAATACTCTGCCTTTCCCCTTTGTTTTGTACTATCCGTAACAGGCTATGGAGAGTAGGGCAGAGGTTGTACCTTTTTATTAGGTATATTCTGTTGAGTATAGGAAGAAGTCGAATGGTGAAATAATGGTATTTCCTGTGTGGCAAAGTAAAGAGATTGTGGACTGCAAAGAATCACTCAGTTACAGTTAAGCACTTCCTTTCTTTTGCACACTCTCTGTGTAATCAGATCTGTTTTGGGAGAGTAACAGCAGGTAACTGCCTTACCAGAGAGTACATAGAAAGTATAAGAAGGCAGTTCTGTTTTCTTTTTCTGGTGTTTGTTTTTTTGCTTTAACTTTTGATAGAATACAAATATTTCAGAGTTTTTTCATTGCATTCAACTGTAAATTCCACATCACGTGATCATATGATGGTATTATTCGAAATACCAAGATTTTACAATTTTGGGCAGTAATGGTGCGACCTCCACGTGCACTACCTTGTGTAGCCTGAACCCCCCTCCCGCACCTCCATAGCAATGCCACTGTCCCACAGATAAGGACAAAAGTGGATACTGAAATCTGCGCGTTTCCAGGACCCCTTAAAACCTCCAGAGGTAAGGGAAACTAAGCTTCCTCTGGGAGCTTCCCCAGGCCTCAGAATGACTTATAAAGTCAAGAACGTCACTTCCAGTTTTCGAGCGAAAACCAGAAGTAGCATTTTTCAGCTCAAATGGCCATTCTGAGGCCTGCAGAGGCTGCATGCAATCACCTGGGGCCTCTCTGGGCCTCAGAAAACCCTCCGGACCTGACCAGAGCCCACCTCCAGTTGGATTCAGAAGGTCCAGATGGGACCCTCCTCTGAGGGTTCAGAACATGCAGATATTTAAATCCACAGGTTCCGAATCTGCGGATATTGTGGACCCACTGTATACATATCCTTGGAACACATTTCTCCCCCATCCCACATCATTTCAAAGGCAAAAGGGGAACCCCTATTTATTGCCAAAAATAGTTCTGTTGCCTAATGATTGAAGAAACCCAAAAGGTCAGAGTATCCTGGGCAGGTTGGTGCTGAATCCCAGAAAAAACACAATCAAGACCATTACCGTTGTTACACACACACACACACACACACACACACACACACTTTTCTGAAAGCATAGATGCTTTCTATCTTACCAATATCTTGTTCTTGTTTTGAATCACTTCTTCCAATTTTGGTAGTTCCTTCCTAAAAAAAAATAAAACAAAGAAACCATCACAGTAAATGAAGAAATTTTTGAGATCACTGTGGTAAATGTATATCCTATACACATGCAGAGATTAAGGGCGCAATCCTGAACTGTGCTGGATTAGCAAGGCCAGCCGGCCAGTGCCAAATCCAACGCTGTTCAGGATGGGCTGGAGCCTCCCTGCGGCAAGGGAGTGTGCGCTCCCTTACTGTAAGGAAGGCTCCAGCTTCCCCTTTGTGTTCCTCGAATCTGCGCCTGCTAAAGAGCAGGCACAGATCCAAGAAGACCGCACAGCCTGAATCGGGGCCTCGCGGCCTTGCTGACAGGCTTAGGAAGTGGCCTTATGGCCGCCTCCCAAGCCTGCCCAGGTCCCGCCTCCCGCCTCCCACCAATCTCCATCCTGAAATGGGATGGAGAATCCCTTGCGCCAACTGTTTTCGGCGCTCTGTTGGCACTCTGAAGCCGATGCTGCGAGCAGCGTTGGCTTCAGAGATGCAGCGCTGACGCAGGGGTGCTGCTCGGCCCCCGCATGCTGGCGCTCCGCCCCTTGCGTCGACATGATGATGTTGCATCGATGCAAGAGGCGCACTAGGATTGTGCTGCCCATTTATATTTAGTCCTTTTATGGTTTTATGGTGGCAGGAGAGATTCATTATCCCTCTCACAGGAGGGATATTTCCAAAGGAGTGTGGCCTATGCTCCCCCTTAGGGGGCCACAGAAATACCACAACCCTGTGAGGAGGAGAAATAGTAAACATTAGGGCAAAGAACCACCATTTTCCCAGTTTCTCCTCCCCTCATAAGCTTATGAGGTCCTCCTGGCCTCACTATGGTGACAGAAACATCAAAAGTCCTGTCAGGAAGATTTTACGATGAGCTTCTTATTCTTGCAAGTAATGGTTTATATGTTGATTTTTGCTTACTTGTACTGTTTTTATATCTATTGTCAGCTAACTTAGTAGCTTCTACGGGGGTGGAAGAGTGGGACAAATATTGTTTAAACAAGAATTTTTTGTGAGGGGGAGAAAGTGGCAAATTTATTTGAGAAGGAAGCATCAATAGTCCTGAACCACTGGTGATGAAAAGATATTGCTTTCAAATGGTCAGCAACACATTATGCATTATATTTAAAGCATATATTTATTCACACACACACACACACACACACACACACACATGTACATAAAAATATATTTATTTACAATGTCCAAATCATTATTCTGGCACCAAAGCATAACAATAGCTTTGGTGGACTGACATTTGAGCTTACTGCCTGCTTCCTATAATATGAGTGTTTCAGCTTAAAAAGCAAAACAAAACAAAACACAAAACAAAAACACCCATTTTCATAAGAGTATAATAAAGTGGTTCAGTCACAGAGTGCACTTAATTTTCACTGAAGCCCACTGAGCCTGTTAAACTGTACACTGGATAGCTTTGTCAGCTGTAGCACTTGCATAGAAATGAATGAATTAAATAGACAGTTCTGATTCCCAACCACAACAATTGAAGAAATAATCCTTGCCCAGAGCAATTTGAAATATAAACATCATATAGAAAATCTATAAACTGCAAGAGCAGAAGTGAAAGGGGGCATTATAACAGAGAAGACAGCCCATTGCTAAAAGTAACATCAACGAATTATATCCATGGGCAGAATTGTATTAGATTTTATACAACTCCTATGGGAAAGGGATTACACACATCTACTTCAGCCTACTCCTTAACTAGAAGAAAATATAAATGTTAGGTCAGAAGAGACTCCTGTTTCTTTACAACACTTTGGTTGCCCTCCAGTATAATAACAAAATGTTCTTGGCTTCTATTTAAAAGCGAAGACATTGTCATGTTGACTGGACAGTAAACTGCCCCTGTGCTGGATGGTTTCAGCCAGTGCAGAGGCTTTTCTGGGTGGGGAGGAAGGCGGGACGGGGGCAGAACGGGGTGCGGGGTGGGCATTCTGGCCCGCAGGCGGCCTGAGGAGGGAGGAGGACCCTGGATGCGGCTGTTAGGCTGCATCCAAACCCCTGTCCCTGGGCTACGCAACCCCGATTTGGACCACCACAGCGTGCTTGGATAAATAGTGTGCTAAATAGCAGGCGCAGATTCGAGCTGCTGCATTGGGCCGGCTGTCATCTACCCAGGGTAAGGAGATAAATGTGCCCTTGGCTCATGGAGGCTCCAGTATGCTCACAACCTGCTTTGGATACAGCACAGGCCAGTCGGCCGGCCTGTTCCAATGCAGGTTAGGACTGCGCCCTAACTTGCACAGGGCAGCATTCTCACACATGGCTCTGCCAGTAAAAAATGGATGTTGCTTTGGTCCAAGTGGCACTGCTACACAATAGCATGCATTCCTTCTAGTGGAAACGGACTTAATAGAGCTAACTTTTTTAAGAAGCATGCTATAATTTATAGAACATATTCTATTTTTAGAACTCTCTCAAAAGTTGATTGCATTATTGTAAATCCATAAAAATATATCGCTGTTTCTGGACCCACTTGGTAGGTCGTGACCAGATTTCTGTGGGTCCCGCAGAGTCTCCAGTGAAAACATGGATGATGGAAATATCAGATAACTACTTGCCTTCAGCTGTTGAGACTATTCAAAAATCAGATAGCTGTTAACTGGCCTACGAAGAGCTAAGCTCCTACAGTTTGCAAGCTTGTGTAAATACAGGGAGATAAATGTTTTTATCCAAGTCCGTCAATGACAGGGAGTGGGGGCAAGTGAAGGCTTGGTCACAAAACCAAGCCTCTCAAGCCTTGAGGCTATTCATTCGGGCTGCCTCCTCCCAAGGATCCTATCGGCCCACCCCCATCACCCCCCATCCCAGCACTATTCACTGTAACTATGAATAATATTATCTCTAATATTAGAGATTGCAGAAAAAGTTACCCTGAAGCCTGGCACTAGTGAAAGCTATTTTGGCACAATTGCTAAGCACCTGAGCAGGACTGGGACACCTGGTACCTGGAGTGGTACTCCAGACGCCTCCCCCTTTACCAGGTGGGGCTTTAATCCAGTGGGTCTTCAACCTTTTTCATTCTCGTAAGTTGCCACAACCCCACAATGGAGGCTTCGTGACCCAATTTGTGCCCCGACCCCAAGGCTGAAGAACATTGTTCTAGATCACTGTTTTTAAGTGGATCCTGATAGACTGCCATTAAAAAAGTGGGTCGCAGTACTAAAAAGTTTGAGAAACACGGAATTATATAATACCTCTAATGAGATAACATTTAAATGTCATTTCTCCCTTAATCTGCTAGAAAACATAAAATGTTGATTACAGCAGATACTATTAAACATCGGTTTCAAGAAGAACATGAGGATCAAAGCATCACTCGTACTGGGTTCCTTTCATTTGCCATTGGTGCAAGGCAGCATTGTGAACGTTAGGGAAAAACATCAGCATTTTACCTTCTTGCTCTTCGTGTGAAGGGAACAGAAACCTGAATCTAAAATAGACAAAGCATAAAGAAAAGAAAAGGCAGCATCTAGAAGCAAAGAAAGAGGGGACAAAGTTGTTAGTATAGTGTAAATGAAACCCTGATGTAAGAGGGCTTAATGAAAGTCCTATTGGTGAGCATGCAAATACAACTTTCATTTAAAAAAATTACGTTCAATCTACAGTATTTCAGAAATTGTGAATATTAGGAATGTGAAGACAGTAGCTCTTTCTCATATGCCATCCTTTCTATCCTGTCAAGTTCTTATACTAGCCCAACATCAAGGGGGAGAACTAGGTTCCCAGGAACTCCACCCAAGGCCACCAAGCTGCAAGCCCCAGTATAGGGGGGCAGCATGCCATCTTTGGACATCCTTGTAAAGTTCTTGTACTACCAAGATGGGCATCCTGTAGTTCCAGCAAGGGGGAAAAAAAGAAAAGGCTTGGAAAGAAAAGTTCCATCTGCATGTTGTTTGTAGTTCTTGAAAGATAGAACTTCTCTGTAATTTGTAAAAACCCCTTGCGGGTTTAGAGATAAAGTCTGCCCACGTAAACCGCCTTGAATTAAAGGCAGAGGAGCAATCTAATGGCCAAAGAAAGGTGGTATATAAATACTTGCATCATCATCATTTTTGGTTTCAGTGGGATACCTGGGAAAATGCATTTTACCTGGGTAAATACAGTACTTTGTACCGGTCTCAAACAACTGAAAGCATATTCATTCAGTCATGTATGTATAGTCATGACTATGCAAGTCCATTTCCAGACAACACAGGATCAGAACAAGGTGAGCATGAACAAAAGAAATACCAATATTCCTGGAAGACGGAATATTGCACCTTAATTAATGCACCTTAAAAGTTATAAGGACAAAACAAATGAACTATTTATAGTTCTAATTATCTGAGAGTCCAGATATTCCTTGTTCACTGAGATGAAATGACACGCCTAGATTAGTTTTAAACATGGAAATTAGTTTAGAGGGAGAATAATGCATGTTAACGCACATAATAAGGTGTTATTATTAATAGTGTGTGTTATGTTGAACACGCTTCCTGAACTAGATCAAGGGCCCAATACTATCCAATTTTTCAGCACCAGTGTAGCCACGATACAGCCCTGACGTAAGGAAACAAATGTTTCCATTCCTTAAGGAAGCCTCTGCAACTGCCCTGCCACTGCAGGAGGCAGCATGCACCCCATTGGCCAAAAACATCTTATACCGCAATTCAGGCCAAAGACATAGTATACAAATAGCATATTCCAAAATATGGGTTTTATTATCATTTTGCTTCTAGAATGCCCAAGAAGCTGAATTCCAAGTGGGCAGTCCAATCCTATTTAAATCCTGTGCAGTGATGCAGCAGAACCGGCATGGCTACTGTAGTATCTCACAGGGGATATTCGACTGCTGGAGCTCTCCTCCGGGTAAGGGGACATCTGCAGCGGTGGCATCCGGGCAGAAAGGGCCGGTACGGTTCCGCTTGTTCCGCGGACGGGCCCGGGCCGCACCGCCTCTCCCGAGGACGGGCGAGCTGTTCTTGGGCCCGCCCTCCCTCCCGAGCGTCCGAATTGCTCTGAAATGGAGCGATTCCAGGCTCAGGGAGGCACAGGGAGCGGAGGCATAGGGGAGGCATAGGGGCGGAGGGCTGCCAATCATCCGGGCGTTCCGGTTCTTGGCACGCCTGGATGACATCACTGGACATCTGTCCTTAGCAACTGCTATGGGTCAACGTGGACAAGCTCAACTGCTGGCACAAGTCCACACTGACCCAGGAAGGCAGATGAGGCCTGGGAAAGGGGTTTGGCATGTGCCACTGACCCTACCTCCCTACCTGGATGGATTGGCTCTCCTTAGTGCCTTGTTCTGCCCACCGTGCCCCATTCTGCTCAACCTCCTCCTCACCTCCCCCCAACCATCTGTGGAAACGTACTTGCTCTGGCAGGTCTCAGTGGATCTGCCAGCACACAGGAGGCTGCTGTAGCGGGCCTGCTGCGCACGTTGTGATGGCTGTAAAGCAGCCTCCGCCGGCACAATGCTAGTTATGCTGGCAGGGGAGGGGATAGGATTGGGCCAAGATTTACAAGACATAAAGTGGGAGACCACTACCTCAAAAGACTTATACTGAAAACTTCGAAAGAAATAAGAGCCCGCCCACTATTTCTAGTGGATGAAGGATATGTCAATTCTTTCTATATTCAAATCTGTAGGATACTGAAGACAATTTCAAATGGACAAGTTTTTAGATATTTGGAGGCCCTTTTTAGGTATGTACGCATAGATTCTTGTTAGTGATACAGTACTAGTTGTATATAGAAGTCCTGCATTTTAGGCTTATTTTAACTGATTATTTTCTCTTTTTTCCTCTGTTTTTTCCTTTATAGCTTTTTAATATTTAACATTGCATTTTATGATTTTCTTATTGTATTATGCTATTCATAAATAATGGAATTTTTAAAAAGTGGTGCTCCAAAATAAGCAAACATGACCAGGTCGCGCATGGACTCCCCATGCCTCAGAAAGAATCTTCTCAGAAAGAATCTGCCAGAATCTTCTGACAGGCACTTCTGGTTTTTCAGGCCTCGTGGATTATCTGCTGAAATTGGTATCCATGGGGTCTCCAGGAGTGGATCCCCCAGATTCATTTTCTGAGATTTTTCTTTAAAAAACAAGCATTTCAGCATGATAATGATGCAGTTTACTTGTTTTTCAAGCCTAAATAAGATAACCTTACTTTTTGTTTATTGGATCCAGAATGCATATAGTGCAAGTGATGTGTGAAGTTTAGTGGTTCTAATCTATTATCTGGTACTGGTATAGTGATATACAGTAGATTCTGATTCTTCTTCCAAAACTTATTAAAATTCCACTCACAAGACTGCAACCAAGTTTTCCCTTTTTATAATTCTGAAAGTTTATATCATATCAAATGCTTTTTGTCCATAATGTTATTAAGCAAACAGAGTTTAACGGGAGATTCATTTTTCTCATTTTATTCAACCAAACTATAACCATCAATATCTGAAGCTAAAGATCCCATTGAAACTTGACACCCATCTCACCCTGAGATGATAAAGGACAACTCCAGTACTAAGAATATCATCATCCATGGCCATTAAATGAGGTAAATTGGAATCTATCATCACTCCAGCTTTTTTCTTGTTGATATCCACACTGTATTCTTCCATGATAGCTTTTCTGTTAATCCACTTATCTGTCCAGTCTTTGGTCAGCTGCTCAATCTTTGGGAAAGGTAAATAGTGAGAAAATAACTTATTATAATGCCATAATGTGAAACCATTTTTACTACGAGCAAATGCTCTTAGTAAAACCGTTTATAGTGAAAACCATTTTTACTATGAGCAAGATACAAAAGTATTTTAGGGCGCAATCCTAACCTGGAGTTGGGCCAGCACAGTTAGGTCAGCAAGGTTTGGCTGGCACAAGGGCCACCATAAAGTGCGTTTGGACCACTCTTTGAGTCAGGGAGGATGGCACACGTCTATGTTATGGCCTCTCTGACTCAGAGTAGTCCAAACATACTTTACAGTGTCCCTTGTGCTGGCCAAATTGTGCTGGTCTAACTCCAGGATAGGATTACGCTCTTAACTGGTGCAGGGAAACAATATCCAATCAGCATGATTGCTGATCAAGTTACAACAATGTTGTGGCCTAAACGAAAATACCCACTTCTACAGAAAGTGAGTGAGTTGTCAGGCAGTCTGGTTTGTGACTGAGAAATAAGTTACTCAGACTAAGGAGTCAAGCTGATATTAGCAGTTTTACAGGACAAGCTGTCATCATGACAGCTTGTCCTGTAAGTGAGCCTGTCCATGAGAAGTGAGGTCACTGATCCGATCCCCCCTCCACCAGAGTCCCCCCATTTGAGACCCCTGGTGCTTTTTAGATGAAACTTCATCTATGCAGCTGCATCCAGGGAAATAGTCTCCATAGAGGATTTCGAGTGTGCTTTTGATTTCTTACACATTTACTGAAAATAAAGGTTTATAAGCCATTGCCACAATACCGTATCACTATTTGTTTTCAGTAATACAGGATTATAGTCTAACTGCCCAATCCTATCCAACTTTCTGGCACTGATGCAGCTGCAGTGCAGCCCTGAGGTTGAGAACAATAAGAGAACAAATATTCCCTTGCCTTAAGGAGACCTCTGTGACTGTCTCCCCACTGCAGAATGTAATGCATGCCCCCTTGGAACAGCTATATCAGGGCTGGAAAGTGGGATATAATTGGGCCCTAAGTCTAACTGAACGCAATGTGTTTACTTCTGAGTAAAATAAATAACTGTTTTAAAATACGTCTACTTATTACACAAGTGTTGGAAAAATTATAAGGTGTATTTATTTAAAAATATTTTTATCTGCCTTTCCACACGCAACAAAAGGTAGATAAAAATAAAAGGCGATAGCTCAACAAAGAAGGCAAACATCACCACAAAATGCCAACCAATATTTCAAATCCACAGCATACATACCTTGAGTTCATTCTGGAGAACTAATTCTGTCAGATTTCCGTCCCTGTCATCACTCCAAGATGGACTAGAATTCCTCTGGGCAAGAAAAAAATATATTTATTAGAAAGGTATCTATACTGTTTCCATATTTAGACCAGACTGTCAGCGCAATCCTACACCGCCCGTAACATCGGCACTGTGCTCTTGCGCTGGCCTAACACTGTTACAAACATGCTGTAAAGTGCATCCGCGTTGGCGCTATGGCGCTCGGCTGGCGCAAGCAGCAGTGCCAGCATTCGGGCGCTGGTGCGACCATCGGCAGTGCCGGCCATGTGCCAGTCAAGTTCCGGTGTTGCTCAGTTGGCACAGGGCCCTCGCGAGGGCATTCCAGAGGTGTTCTGGGGGCGTAACTGGGCAGCACAGTGGGTGGAGATGGCAATAGTGCCATATCCTAATGCCGGTTCCTGGCCACGTTCCAATCCAGGCCGCTCCTGTGCACGTTCCTCTGCGCCTGCTATTTTGTCGGCGCAGATCCGAGCAGGCCCATAGGGGTGACTGGGGCTTACGCGGGTGCAAGGGGAAAACCTCCCCTTGTCCTGCACGTTGCTGCTGCCGCCTCCAAATGGGCCTGTGGATATGGCCCTGCTATGTCTGCCTTACTAGGCCGGCATAAGGTAGGATTGCACTCTGTCTGAGTTAAGGAAGATAAAACCAAGTAGAAAGTAAAGCGTCATATCAAAATCTACTGTATATACTCACATATAAGTCTAAACATTTATACCTGAAAATTGACTCTGAAAACATGGATCGACTTATACATGGGTCAATACAGTTAATAAAGCTTTTAACAGCAGCTTGGGTAGGGGCTGGGCTAGGAAGCAGAAAGCTGGGGGGGGCGGTTAGGAAAAAAAACAGCAATTTTACCTACCAGTAATTATTCTCAGGCACCAACAGACAGCAAGCAAAAAACCAGTAGCCATTTTCCTTCTTCTCCAAACGGGCAGAGAGATGAAAGTGCTTTTGGGAATTGTAGTCATTATGAAGGCTGCTGCTATGGTGCTGTGCTGTATTCCTCACAAAACCGACAACTCCAATAAGCACTTTCATCTCTCTCCCTTCTTGTTTGGAAAATAGCTCCATTTCTGTACTGCCTCAGAAAAATGTGAAATAGCTCCTTTTTTGGTTGACTTTCTGTTGCTGTCTCAGAACAATTACTGGTAAGTCATTTTCAAAGAAATTCATAAGTTCCACCCTCAAATTATGCATGAGTCATAGCAAATTCTATTATTTTGCACTCAGAACTTGCCCTCAACATATCCATGAGATTTACTTATACTTGAGTATATACGGTATATTTAATCGTTTTTATGTTTGATACTGACAACATCAGTAATAAAACAAAATGGTAAGTAACAAACAATCACGGGTCAATAAAGAACCAAATAGAGGGGCTTCATAACATAAAAAAGCAGAATATGCTTATGGAATGGATAAGAACTTTAGTTCCATATCTCATTTAACAAGATCAGATCTAAGAAAATGCCTCTAAATGAAATATGATGCCTCTAAAATGAAATACAGAACTAATGAATGACACTTTTTGATTAAATTTAGATAAATATTTGAACACACCAGCTCAAAACTCATCAGCATAGCCTTCAATCTATCAATTTCTTCTCTCAGTTCTCTAATTAGTTTCACATTTGCATCCTGAAAGAGGAAAGGACAAATACTCTTTAAAAAAATAGTCAGGTGAAAGTATGAAATCAACACATTTCATTCAGGCTATTCTAAGAAATAGGACATGGTGGCACTGTGGGTTAAACTGCTGTTGCTGAACTTGGTGACTGGAAGGTTGGCAGTTGGCAGTTCAGGACCACGGAGTGAGTTCCTATTACTTGTCCCAGCTCCTGCAAACCTAGCAGTTCGAAAGCACATAAAAATGCAAGTAGATAAATAGGTACCACTTTGGTGGGAAGGTAACAGTGTTCCATGCGCCTTGGCGTATAGTCATGCCGGCCACATGACCACGGAAGCTTGTCCTTGGACAAACGCCGGCTCTTCGGCTTAGAAATGGAGATGAGCACTGCCCCCTACAATCGGTCACGACTAGACCATTTGATCAGGGGAAAACCTTTACCTTATTCTAAGAGATAGCTATCGGAAGCTTCATAATATAAAATTAATTCTTTGCAATATCACAAATAGTACTATCCCATATATTTTTAATTCAAACAATGATTATATTTGGTGAGAACATGTACAACATATAGTAAAACCTAGCTATATAAATATTAGAAAGTAATTAAAATTAAAAATATGTAGAAAAACACATTTCAAACATTTTTGGTAGTCCTTTTAGCAGCATGCACATAAGACAAAATAATAAAACAAAATAATATGTGGATGCTTAGTGATTAGCCTACTTACTGTATTTGCAAGCAGTTTTGCTTTGCCAAATATCTGCTTCACCAATATATAAACAAATATGCTTACTAAATAGGGCATAAGGACAGCAAAGCCTCACCTCATTCACCCGGGGTTTATTAATAATATTTTTGGCATTTGAGGCATATCTCAAGGTACTCATGGTCTCATTGTAACAAGAACTTGCAGGGGAGATAGCTATGATGGAAAAAAAGAAATGGATTTAAGAAGGTTTAGAAATGCATTAATATTATTATTGCCAAGGCACATTATAACTCTTATTCCTTTATATAGGAGTTACATGAGACTATATCCTATTTTCAAATGCAAGCAATCTACAAGCAAATGCCTAAGGGCGGAAATTAGGTGGGCATGAGAAGTCTTCTACCTATGATAAAGAACTCCAACCTTTGCAGAAAATTAGGGAATGTTTGAGCATTTACCCCACTGCTCTTGGGGATCAGAATTCAGCAAGTTACACCAAGTCCAACACTGAACAAAATCTGACACCCAAAATGCTGGATTACACGAAAACTCAACCCAATCTGGTCCAAATCCATGGAGGAGAGCAGGTGGGCCCCACTTCCAATGCCTCAGATGCCAGATTATAACATTTAAATAAGGCCTACACACACATCAAATCAAACATGTGTAAACTAAGCCTGCATGGTTAATTTTAATGACTCTTGGACTGATCGAAGGAAAAAAGAAAGCTCATGATTTGGAGTCAAACCAGTTGTACACATAAATGCATGCTATACAGCAGTGATTCGCAAACATTTTAGCACTGGGATCCACTTTTCAGAATGACAATGTGTCTGGGACAACTAAGAAGTGATGTCATGCCAGAAGTGACATCATCAAGCAGGAAGTGATTTCCTGAGAATGAAGCACTGAAATTGCACCATTTTCCCTAGAAAGGCGAGCTATAAAGAATACATTAAAATAAATAATCTATATACAGTATATACAGTATATATACGTGAACGTATGTGTATATGTATGTTCCAGCATAACTCTGGAACGCCTGGAGCAATTTACACCAAACTTGGTACACATATGCCTTCCGATCGGGCAAGAAATACTGCAGGGGTCAGACAGCCTAGCACCCCTAGAGGTGGGGGTGCGAAGGGGGTGCCATGTAAAAATAAAATGGCGGACATTAGTGTCGAATCCATAGTTTTTGGGGTCACCGAGATGAATGGCAATGCTCCCAATGCCGTTTAAGTCCACATTCAGCCCCCATCAGCATGGGGGGTGAGAAGGGGTGAAAAATTAAATGTCCAAAATGACCGACATTACTGTCAAATCCAAAGTTTTCGGGGTCACTCAGCTGATTGGTGACAGTCCCGATGACATTTAAGCCCAAGTGTAGTCGAACAGAACGAATAGAACTTTCTGGAAATTTTCAGAAATCATTAGGCCCCGGTCTTGGACTCCAGTCAAATACTTGCCATGTTACCAGGCGGAGTCACTGAATACAAGGCTATTGATATAATACCGTAGTAGATGCCTATGAGGTCATCAATTTCCCATCAGACTTCCTAAACTCACTTGATCCGGCTGCATTGCCACCACGTCGTTTTTTACTTGCAGTGGGATCTCCAATTATTTTACTACGGAACCTCGACCCACCAAAACTTTGCAACAGCACAAGGTTGTGTGTCAAGAAGATGCTGGGTAATGTAACTGAAGCGACTATCTTAACTAGAAAGGGAGAGGGTGAAACAGTTTTTATCCCATGGATAACACTCATTCCAACGGATCTCCCTTTAAGAGATTGCAATTTCCAGTGAGACTTGCATTCTCGATCACGATCAACAAGTCACAGGGGCAGTCTATTAAGTACTGCGGAGTGGATTTGAGATCGCCATGTTTCCCCCACAGACAACTTTATGTTGCTTGCTCAAGGGTGGGTTCACCCAAGAATTTATTTATTCTTGTATTGCTCCTGGAGATGAAACTAAAAATGTTGTTTATAATCAAGTTTTGAGTTACATTAATATTATAGTGAATTTGTAAAAGATTGTACTTTATAATTTTTATACTGTACTTCTACTTTTAATTACCTGTACATAAAATTACTTCTATTTTACACTATAGATAGAATTCATTCCTTTTCCTGTCTAATAGAAGCTTGGGATAAATATACCCGGGCAATGCCGGGTAAGGACAAGCTAGTTATAAATAATTAAAGCAGCTGTTCTCAAACTCTCCGAGTTGCTGCAAGGCAAAGATCAGGGCTGGGGGGACTGACCAGCGCCTGCCCCAGCGTTGTTTTGGGTTGGGGAGCCCTGCGGACCCCTCTGCAGGTCTCCCTCTCCATTTAATAAGTTAAAAAAAAGATCGCAACCCACTTC
This sequence comes from Lerista edwardsae, assembly GCA_029204185.1. NCBI lineage: Eukaryota > Metazoa > Chordata > Lepidosauria > Squamata > Scincidae > Lerista > Lerista edwardsae. The sequence goes on from JAJKFI010038242.1 coordinate 65,253, forward strand.
CTGGTCATGTTTGCAAAACTGAAGTGGATCACAATCTTTTTTTTTTTCTTTTTTTTTACTTTAAATGCTCCTTAAAGTGACCCAGGCAGTGCTTTTCGGGTATGGCATCACAACGCTCCAATTTGAAAACCACTGAATTAAAGTAAAACCAATGAATAAGTGGAGATGAGATGGGAAAGCCAGCCCTGTTCCACCAAGTGAATTCTCTCTGTAGCTGCCTGCAACAATCTCCATCTTTTTCTTCATCCTGCACTTTTTTTAAAATGGGAAAATGGCATGGGGAAAACATTTTTTTAAAACTCCATCCATTGCAATCCCTTTTGGGACTGCCCCAACAGCTTGTTCTTAGGGAACGGGGCGCTTCTGGTACAGAGCATCTTCTATAACATGAATTGTGTGACCCTTACCACCTAAAGACACACTGATAACTTTAATGTTAAGCATCGAACATTCAAAGGCTAAAACCATGCTGTGTAAGCATCCAAGGGCAAGATTCTTCAAGCAAAGCATGTAGGATGTTCAACTTACTTGCAATCATAATGGTCTTGGAATTGCCACCCAAACTATCCTTCAAAAGCCACGTGAGGACGGAGTCACGATATGGAATGTAAGCTTGACGCCGGTGGCTGTTGACACTGGCTCCATAGTGACTGTCCGTATGGCTGCTATCCACTTCACTGGCTATACTATTTATGCTCTGGCAGCTACTGAACATCTGAGAATTTTGTGCTAAAGGGAGGCGGAAAGAAAACAAAAACAATTTCTGACTTGTGTAATCCATACAGTCAAACAATCTATCATTCATTTATTGCAGGGGATCAAGAAATATCTTCTTAAGGAAGCACTAGGATATTTATATATTTCCCTGGTCATTTACACTTCAGCTTTCAGCCCTAAGAAGGGGACTCAAAGTGGCACAAAATCCATTAAAAGTAAAATAAAATCATACAATAAACCAAACATTAAATGAAACGTGAACAACCATGCTATTAATCAAGTGCAAAAATGCAACTAAAGGAGGAGAAACCACTGCTCAACCTAGATGAGTTGATCGTCACAGCTGGTAGAATAAGAAGATCTTCACCAGGTGATGGAAGAATTAAACCAACAGGTAGCGTCAGGTAGGACTCTAAGGACAGGGAGGTCCACAACCTGGCTGCTTTGATGACATATTGCCCACCGTATTGCAACTCTGTTGCAATAAAACTATGACGTTTTTGCAAGGTTTATACAAAATCCTTCTAGCAAATAGTTCCATCATTTTGAATAGGACTACTGTACTGTGCTGATGTGAGCAACAGGAACAACAATTTGGAAAAAAAAAACACACACACAGTGACACACCACTCCATATTTGATAATCTCCATTTTTTCCTTCTTCAAATTGCTAGATAAATGCTCCCATGTTTTCTAGTTCCTGTTTGACAGACCTTTTCAAGAAATATTTTTAGCAGTCTGAGACAGCTCCTAGTTGCCCGGTTCTGCCATTGCTATTTGGAGTTAAGCATGTAGCTTACTGTCAGCCTCTTCAGCAGCTGTGTAGTCCTATTTTCCTGCACCAGAGCACATACTTTTTTCTTTAAAAAAAAGTTGAAATCAGCATGGATCTCTCTCTCTCTCCTCCAAAAAAATGTGGATGGGACACACATGTGCACCTAGAAAATTCCAAGCTCTGACTAGTCCAGAGAGGAATTTCTTGTCCTAGTTTACATCTATGTCTCCTTCTCCACCATTCTATTAAAGTAACAATGGTACTTTATATTAACATTGTGGAAATTTCTCATGAAAATGTTTCATTTGTTATGATCTACCAAACGGAGTAGGCTTCCTTTGAAAACTATTGAACTACAATATTTAATGGACATCATCCATTTTTCATGCTATTAGCATACAAAGAAGCATCATAATTGTTTCCCTGGCACATTTTATATTAAAACACAGCATTCTGATTTACATTACAGAACTGTAGTGAGTATTAAAATGAAACTAAAAAATGTTCCTACCTAAAGCAGAGATAACAATCCCAAGAGTAACCAGCGATTTGTTAATGTTGGCACCTTCTGTAATCCGATCTTTGCAGTAACTGGGATCAGCTCTTTCACTGGAACGCACAATGAGAGAAGGAAAAGTAGTGATAACTTTGACCTGATCTAAACAATACAAATGCTGTGCAATTATTTTACTACAGAAATTGTGGATTCCAGAGTTGGAACAGGAGGAAATCTCACATGATCATGTAGCTAAATAAACTCCAATATCCCAAGAACTATCCACTGACCACAAGGTGAGTGTACCATTGGGCCAAGTGTGAAGCCTGAGGAAGTCACAAAGAAGCCACAACAATTGAAAGCCAGCAATACAAAATCAAACAAAAACAATGAAACTCCGAGAAGGAGGGTTTTACAGCCATTCTGGCAAATGTTCCATTTCAGGCACTGATGAGCATAAACAAGGAAGCAATTTCCCCGTTATGTGTCTGCTACTAGAAATCTCTCTCTACAAGTCTCATCTGAACAAGAAGAAATATACAAGAAGAAAAAGTCAAGTGAATTTTACAGCTACAACTGAAGCACAACAGAAAAAGCAATCTTGAGCCCCTTTAATCATTACAATGGAATAACATTATCCCATTATCCCATATGGACACAACAAACCAAAAGAGAAAATTTACAAGTGTCTAAATATTTTTTAACAATTACCGTTATTCAAAACCAAGTATCATTATTCAAAACCAAGTATCTTCCTACTGTAAGTAAGGTAATTTTAAATAGATATTCATCATGTATCGTATTGGATACTATTTTAATGAAAGTCATGTCTTCCTCCTCTTTGTCTCACCTCTGACTTCCAAAAAAGGCTATGTGATTGAAAATCTAGCTAAATTTTCTTCTTTTCACTGATAAATTATATTAGAATAATGAGCTTGTATCTACTTTCGATACAAGACTTTTTGATACTTTTAGACTTTCTAATTTGCCGTAAAAAAATATGGTTTACAACCTGTGTGTCTAGAGTTCCCCAAATGGAAGGGCTCTCAACCCCCTCAGATTGGAAATGGTAGACAGGCTTCTTTGAAAGACAACTTACACATCACTATCCATCTTGCCTTGCAATGTGCAGTTGTAAGTTGCCTTGCAGTGTAGTAGTTGAGCATGTTGAGGGCATGTTGTGCACATATACATATAATCTTCTGCAATATACAAGAGTCCCATGGCCAACAGGTTGATGTGGAAATTGTTCCCTGAACACGGAAATTTAAAATCAATTGGTGGCATGTTGTCTAAGGAAGCAAAATATTACCTGCCTGCAAGGTCCACTAAGTTGATCTTGCTTGCAATTTCAGAAGGCAGGTTGTTCTCTAGTATAGCCTGAAAAAAAATGTCCAAGTGTTAGTAATTCAACCTAATTCAACACATTCACTTATTTTTAAATGTGCTGTGTGATTTTTGTTTTTCCTGGATCCTCCAAAAAAAAAATCACAAATTAGTTGGTAGTTCAGCATAAAGGATGCTAAACAAGAAGCCAAAACAATTCCTTCAATTCACCATATGGGAACACTCAAGATGAAGGTTATATGCCACATCCACTCTGCTAGGAAGCACTCGAAAATGGCAGAAAGGTTAAACATATCCATTAGGTATATAATTTTAGGCAAAGACTAGAATTTTCATGCACACCAAGTGATTCCATGGAAATGAACCAGATTTCTCCCAGAATCTCCCATTCTCTCCACACACTTCTCTTTGTGCCAGTCAGCATCTAACATTCTACTTGGGGTTTTCCCACCAAGGGTGAGTGGGAGCGTAATAAATTTATTTATGACACCCAATACTATCTTGGGCTTACAGTAGCGGATCTCACAATCCATTGCTGTACATCCTGGCAAGGTGCTGTCATGCACTGTGGGACCACTGGTTCAAATGGCTGGAAGCCCAGCAAACACACCAATGGCTCACCCAGGCCGCATCTGAGATTGTAAGTAGCGGCAGGGGTGGGTCATGGGTGGCTCAGGGGAGGATTGGGGCAGGAAGTGAGGTGGGCAGGGCAGGAGGTAGTGGATTTTGGCAGCACTCACGCATGTTGGGATACTATCCCCCTTTTCCTGGCCCAATCTATCCTGAGGCCACTCAGACTTAAATCAGATAAATAGCTAGGGAAATTCAAAGAGACCCATTGGCAGCTTATGTGGACAGCTTATCTCTCAGGCCATCTGGTTGCCTTCTCCTACCATAGAATACAGTGTGTGCTCTGTTGGCACACTGCATTGCATAGGCTGGTGGGGGATAGGATTGGGGCCTGAGCATGTTTTGTTTCATGGAGGATGAGAGATGCTGCGCTCCTTTTTATTTGCTCTGAGAGTGCTGCTTGCTGGATATTTTTAGCTTTGCGCTATGGCTCTTTGCAAACCACTTCGAGCTGACATAAAGAAAAATGAGATAGTTTAAAAATAGATAAAACAGCATATGAGCATGCAAGCAGTTCTGTTCAAATCAAAGTCAGTAAGAATTGACTTTGCTGCTTTTCAAAAATGCTTGAATGGAAAATTGGACTAACTTGAGTGTACTGGATGGTGAAGATGGCATGGGATCTGCTGCTGGCATCATGAACATGGGTAGCTGCTGTAATTCTAGATGCAGAACAAAACAGAGTTAATATTTTGCTCTTCTGTGAAGCAAAATACAGAAATAAGATCTGGAGAGGGGCACCATCCACTTCTGCTACCAGCCATGAATGATTGGAAATGCACCCCGTCAAAATGACTATGTATTGAATCAATAATCACATATACTTTTGCATCCTGAAGCCTCTAGATTTTGCCCAATATCTATACAAAATCTAAATTTTAAAAAATGACTCTAGAAGTAGTCTTAAAGTTATATTTCATATTTTTAAGAGAAACATTTCAGTATTGAAATTAAGAAATACGAAGTAACAATGCATAAAATTGGCACTAAGGCTTCTGTGGCTGGAACGGCTACCTGAAAAGAAAGTAATTTTTGGGTTTTACACCACATTCACAAAATCCAGATAGTATCCCTATGTTTCACCTTTACTCTATAGGGCTTTCTCAAGGGAATTCTCAAGTTTTATTCCCTTGAGAAAGTTAGGGTGAAACATCAGGATACTATCTGGATTTTGTGAATGTGGCCCAAAACCCGAAAAGGAATTTCTCTTCAAGAATGCATAAAATTGGCAACATGGTGCCAACAGTGAACCAAAGCTTTAAAGTTTTTATATTTCTTAATGCTGACTCCTGGGGAGGCAGAGGTGGGAAAGCGAAGCAGAGGAAGGGATGTGGCTGCAAAATGCAGCTTTGTTCTCCTGATTGCTTTCTCAGCCACCAGTAGCTATTCCCACTTTTGGTAGCCTCTCTCCTCAACCCTCCCTTGTGTTGTCTTGGGACTGTGGAAGGAATGCCCCACTAGAGTGCTGGGGGCACATGGTGAGTTTATTTATTGACTGCATTGTTTCAAAAATTGCAAGCTCAGAGTTTATTTCACAAATCTGCTCTTAATTTGCAAACTGCACTATTTTGAAAGTGTTCAAGTAAAGACCGTGTAAAAATCAAGAGCTATTGACTGCCCAATTTACACTGTAATTATAAATTATAATCAATCTATGTTCATTTTAGCAGTACCATCAAATCAAACACTAAATTTCTGTATTTCTAGGCAATAAGTAGTATATTAATGTCTTTTCATGTAGTGATAACTATCCTTGTTTGATGAAAGTTGGATTCTAAAATGTCTAGAAAAATTATCATAATTAAAGAATGTACAGGTGGGCCCCTGTGTCCACGCATTCTGTACCAGCGGTTTCAGTTATCCACAGATTGGAGCTCCCCCTTACCTTCCTCTGTTCTTACTTTGGATCGCTAAAAAAATCTTGCTCGGGGATGGGGACAGGGAAGAACCCTGTACTTAACATAGGTTCCCTGTTATCCACGGTTTCAGGTATCCACAGGAAGCCCAGGAACCTATCCCGCATGGATACAGGGCATGCCTGTACTTGAAGGAATGCTAAAATGAAATACCTGTTTGCTATTCCTTCTTCCAGAAGACCAATTACTTGTTTGCAGTCTGCAACCACATGACGGGACAGGCCTAAGCAGAAATTTTAAAAATAAGGACCAACAGTTAAAAACAAAATTTCCTTCCTACTTTTTATCTAAAGTTGTCAGGATTCAAAGAATCTAGTTCAGGAATGAAAAGCACAAAGTGGTGGCAGTAATTTTATGACTACCTGTATATCCCCAACACACTGCATCAAATCCTATTCCAGAAGGTCTCCCAAACTTTAGGAACAACTGGGAGGAGATAAGGGATGCAAAGTCCTAAAATCCATGCAGTGTTCCTTACACAATCTTTTAAATCCTGGTATGTTTCAACATGTTCATTCCACCAAAATAAAATTCACTATAATTAACATCATAATTGTGTAATGTACAATATAATGCACGCAGTCTTTCTGAGATCTAGCAATCACTACTGGGCTGAATACAAGTATATGAATCAGTAGTAGAAAACAAGACAAATGACAATTCTTTAACTCAAAAGCATGCCATGGAGTTGCAAGGACTTTCTGTCCTTGCACATGATCAAACAAACTACGGATGCTGCATTGCAGAATTAGGATAGCAAACCAATCTCTGCAGCCCCACTAGAGAGCAGCATAATGCAGAGATGCAACTCTCCTGACTCATTGGCTCAGTTTGCTACTCTGTGCAAGCACATTCCTGCAGAAACAAGGAAGGCAGAAGTCCTTTGAATTTCTGCAGCAGCATCAGAAGTGGAATTTATCGATTGCACCTGCTGAGACATCTTTGGGCTATAAAGATCATCTGCAGCATGTGGATCTCATCACAGTAAAACTGGCAGAAAAGGTGCACCTATGATAAATATTTCTCTATATCTTTGTTTTGCCAGTTAATTATTTTCTTTTGATACAATCTTCTGCTATTGCCTAAGGAAAAAACTGCCAGCAAGAATTCCTTCAGATTTATTAGAGTTCATATAATTCATATAACCAAGTGGTCATATCAAGATTGCTTTAAAATCAAACTGTATGGAAAGCTTTGAACCAGGCGGTATGGCCTTGATCCAAATTTTTCTGAATTTGGATGGAGGATTTGCTTCCACAACAGGACTTTTTCACCTTCTTCTTGCATTTCATGCCCTTTTGATCCTTATGTATATAGTTCCCCTCAAATCCATGTACTTTTTTGCATACATGAATAAATCCATACATAAATATCTCTGTGAGCATTTATGTGGCAAAGTGCGCATCAGCATCAGTGAAAAAAGATTATTTATCTTGAGGATTATTAAGAAAAGGATTGAAAATAAGATAGCTAGATGCCTTTATAAAAATCACTGGTATGGCTGCATTCAAATGCACAGTTCTGATCACTTCATTGCAACCAAAGATGCACAGGTACAAAAAGGTGCAGAAAAGGGCAATCAAAATGATAAAGAGGGATAGACAGCCTTCCCTGTGAAGATAAATTAATGCATTTTGGATTTTTTAATTAAAAAAATAAAGATTATTTAGGAGAGACATGATAGAGATTTACAAAATTATGAAAGGTGTGGAAAGAGGGGCAAAAAATTTGTATCCTTCTCTCATAATACTAGAACAATGAAGTTGATTGGTATTCAATCCAGGACAGAAAGAAAACAACTTCGCACAACACATAATTAATGTATGGAACGTAATTCCACAAGATGTAGCAGTGGCCACTGGCTTAGGCGACTTTGACAAATTCATGGGTGATAGTGAATAGCTATTGGAAAAACCTGTGACAGTTAAATCTTCATGTTCAGAGACCACTGAATACTATGTGCTGGGGAACATAGTGGATGAAAGCTATTGCCCTGCTTTTGGGCTTCCTCAGTCATTGGCCTCAATCATTCCTCAATCACAGGCAAATCGTCAGCTACTTCGGAAACAAGATGGTACATTAAATGGACGCTGCGTCTTATTCAGTAGGATTCTTGTGATGTTTATAGAATTGCAATACAAATTCTACACTTAACAATAATACAAAATGTGTTAGTACAGCTAGATTAAAAAATTGAATGAAAAGCATTTTTTGCTACTTTATAAAAGAAAGGGATATTTCAATGCCGCTCACATTCTTTCTGAAATAAAAAGCTGTCTTGGATTGCATCATTTCCTGATTTTAAAAGATGCTGATCCCTTAACAGATGATCCATCTGCAAGATGGAACGTTTTCAGAATTCAGCTAAAGAGCATGGAAAGGTTTTTGGTATCTAATGGCACAATCCTAACATGACTCTGAGCTGGCGAGGCCTGCACTAGCTTGGAGTGTTGCAAATGTCTTCAACAACTTGTGAGCCAGCTGATGTATTGGGGCGGGAGAGGGTGGAATGGGGGAGAATTAGGCCTAAGAGAGGGTGGGGTCGGGGTCAGAGGAGGCCCCCTTTGCTGCATCCCAACCCCCACTCCTGGGCTGGGCAGTCCTTGCATCAGCAATATAGCTTGTATGGAACCAAGAAGCCTCATAAGCGTGGCTAGGACTTTACGTGGGGTAAGGGAAAATGTATCCCCTAACCTCGAGGAGACCTCCAGCCTGCTCCAAAGCTGCACAAGATCTGGCTGCACAAGGCAAACATTTCAAAAATACTTAATATGATAGTCTGGAAAATATCCTAAACGTTTTTTCCCCCTATTACTTCTTTTTTTCCTATTACTGCTACTATTTCCAACTGGAAAAAGCATCACTTCTAAAACAGAGGATCAGAATGCAGCTGAAGCAGGAATGGGCACCTTGTTCAGTATTAAAGCCACTGAATTCATGAAATGTACAATCAAATTTATTCACATACATTCATGATACTCACTGACTGGAACAAAAGATTACAGAGCATACAGAGATGCTGTCTAACTCCTCCTCTCCCCTTCTCCTCCGTAACATCCACTAAAATGAAACATGCATCAGAAGTCATTATGCTGAGAGTTTCTCCTCTGAAACGGAGAGACAATGAAGTAGTGTATGGGAGAGAAGCTCACAACACGATGATGTTACAGAAAACATGTTTTTCATTTTCTAGATATTATAAGAGACAGAGGTGAAGGAGATGCAAGACTACCATTTTCAGGGGCAGAAACCAGCTCCACAATGTCTAGTTCTGGAGTAATTTGGCCTAAAAGCAGTAGTGCTACCCAGCCGGTACGCTGGGCGGGACTTAAGTTTGATCGGCAGTCCGCCCGTTGTGTCATGCCGCGTTTCGCCGCTTTCCCACCCGCTGGAGCATGCGGGAAAGCGGCGGAACACGGCATGACGCAACGGGCGGACTGCCGATCAAACTTAAGTCCCGCCCAGCGTACCGGCTAGATAGCACTACTGCCTAAAAGCCAAGTCTCAAGCCTTTTTTGGACTATCCTGAACTGATGAAAGGTTGAATGTCTTCATTTAACAGCTCTATGGCTCTTTGACCATATCTACAAATAAAAACTATATAATGACTGCATTTGAAAATTAACCTTTTTCAATTTTAAACTACTAAAATTCATCTAAATATATGCTACAAACCAGATTAAATCAAATCTCAGACACTAAATTTGATGAGCTAAAAAGAGGGTGTTACTATGTTTACTTTTTTTAAAACAAACAGGTGGTACATGGCAAAGCTCCCAATTTTCATGGTATCACCACAGTTTGCAAGTGGAACATATAAACACTTCACATGGTTCCTGCAAACTCCATTCCTTTTTTGGCAATGCTGCTATAAAATAAACTTTAACAAGCACAGTGTGCGGACAAGTAGAAACATATGGTTTGCCATGTGTTATATGAGTTATGTCGCTGCTCATTTTATCCACATTATATGATGGAATGTGGACCAAATGCAGTGCAAATTCATTTGGACTTGTTGTTTTACCCAAACAATGGCAGTAGACTGCCTTGAGAAAAATTCAACAAATGCAACGTTTCCAATAACTTTAAAATGCTAAAATGCCTAAAGTAGATAACCTCACACTCCCCTATTCTCTATTTGTTTCAAAGCACACAAGAAGATCCTACATGAGCAGGATTCCCCATTAATTTCAATGTAAGGGCAAATGGGCTCCACAGGCACAAATCCCTGATCAAGATGTCTTGCAACAAGAAAGCTTCTCATGTGCAACTGAGCTCCAAATCTCATGATTCAATATCATGAATTTTAGGGCGCAATCCTAAGCCCTCCGTTTGGCTGACGCTACCTGCTAGCATTAGCTGAATTGCAGCGGCACTGGCATGAGAGCACCAATCAGCTTCTTCGTGTCAGCACTGGTGCCATGGGTGTTGTGCCAACGCTAGCAGCAGTGTTGGTCCAAGGGCACCGGCTGAACCACTGTGCTGCACCAGCCAAATTCCTGGCCCCAAATTCCTGGCCCCAATTGGAGCTATGCCTGCTAACAGCAGGCGCAGATCCGAGCAAGCCCATTGGGGCAGCTGGCGAATGTGCCCTTGCTCCAGGGAGGCTCCAGCGGCCTCCTAACTTGCACTGGATATGGAGCAGGCCCGCTGGCCTTGCCATTCCAGCGCAAGTTAGGATTGCGCCAAGTAATGGCATCTAAATGATTTAGCAACAGGTACTCACTTTTGATTGGCACTTGTGTCGGGGCCTGCCCACCGGAAGTGAGGTCATAGCCGGAACCCAGGAACCGCCCCCAGGAACCGCCACGCCTTCTCAGGAGGGAGCCCCAAGCAGCCTACCTGCTCACGCTGCTGCTGCCGTCGGTCTCCCTCGCTCCGCTGCCTGCCTGCCTGGCTCTGAGAACGTGTAGGCAACTCAAACGTGCAGGCGATTCAAACATTGCAGGGGGCGGAGTGGAGCACCGACAGAGTCGACAAGTGGGCGGGCGAATGGGCGGGGCCAGCCTTAATCCTAGGAACGGGTACGCGCGTACCCCCATGTACCCGCTACATGACATGTCTGATTTCGCCCTCAAATATATAAAGCCACCTAGACTTTAGATTTGCAATACTATGCGCTCCTATGCGAAGTGCACAGGAATTAAGTAATAGGACGTGTCAGAATAAACATACTGAGGATCAGGCTGTAGTTTCCCTACAATCTATGTGCTGATTCTTGTCAGGAGCATATGCTATGTCTTTTATTCTGCTAATTTTTCTGAAGCTTGAGTAGAAAATGTATGCCTGGAGAAAACTATAGGTCACTGTTTCACTGAAGGAAAGATTAAAACTAAAGGAGGAAAAAATGAGAGAGAGAGAGAGAGAGAGAGAGAGAGAGAGAGAGAGAGAGATGTTCCTATAATACACTTTTAAATATTTTAAAATATATGTACCAAGTAAAGTATCAAAGTATCATCTAACTAGTAACTTAATCAAATGAAATCATGGGTATAAAATCAACTCAGCTAAGGTCCTCTCAAAATAGCTTATAAATCAATCACATGATACCATTAAACAAAGCACTATTTAATTTTTTAGGCATCCAGCCAAGTCTTCCTAAAAGCGTTAGCTGCACTATTCCTTCATTAGGAGCAGAAGCACATCCGGGTTTTGCAAGAATGCATTGACTGTCATAAGATTCAGAAATGCTAAGCAACAGCAGCCTTATATGGAGTTTAGTTACCAAGCAAGGTTCCCCAAAACTGGAGAGATGCCATTCTCCCCCCACCCATGTTACTTTTATGCCACTGCACAGATTTTTATTAGAAAACAGGAAAACAAGAGATTACATCAGCTCAAGTCTCTACCCTCAAATTTCCACAAATGGCAAGACAGTTTAGGAGAAGTGGTTTAGGTGAAAAGAGAAAAAAACGTAACCCTAACTAACCTTGCACATATGGACCCGTCTCAGGGTGCTCACGGACACGAAGTGTATATGGCTTCTTATGGTCTGATATCCTTAACAAATCTCGAACTCGCTCGTTATAGATTTCTAGGAAACTAAAAAAAGAGAGGAAATAATACAAGGATTCTAGGTCTGCCTGGACATATGGCTGTAACATTTGTGTGGGTCCTACTCCCAAAATGGAGTATCTGAACCACGTGACTATTATTCCACTGCATCTAGTAATTATCTACATGATTCAGGCATACATGCATTGGACGTTAGGTATATATGACCTATTCAGATATAACACCCATGCATAGACATTCTTGATCTTATGGACTGTACGCTCATATATACTAGTAAAAAAAAAACAACCCAGCCAACTATTAAGGATACAAACTGCTCTACTTTTGCTGAATGTTGGTTCCATATTTCCTGTATGTTTGCTTATAGAAGAATATTACATGACTATAGCAGCTTTTACTAATGTATTATATCACCGAGAAGGCACTCCTAACCCTGTGCTGGCACATCTGGGCCACATGACTTGTACTACCCAATGCAGGGTTGAAAGCTGCTGGAGGTCATCCTGAGTAAAGGGATATTTTTCCCCTTACCCCATGTCAAACCCCAGCCTGCCCTATGGGGCTTCTCAGATCTGCACCAGCTATTGCAGCCAAATTGTCTACCGACAGCTGAACACGATAAATATTTTAAAACACCTGGGCAAACCATAAAGCAGAATCAAACAACTGAAAGAGAACGATATTAGTCCTCAAAAAAGTACCCACAACCAGTGATGTCATCTGGTAATGAAGAACGGAAACGCTGGGCGGGACTTACGCATGATTAGCTGCCCGTCCGTTCTGTTCCGCAGCTGCCCTGGCCTCGGCGGGCTGCCTGCTTGCCGGGGGGGGGGAAGAGTGGGGGCGCGCCGGGTGCCTGGGCGAGCAGCGGTGGGGTGCTCCAACCGGGGGCAGCCCCCCGAGTCCAGGGCAGCTGCGGAACGGAACAGACGGGCTGCCAATCACGCGTAAGTCCCGCCCAGAGTTCCTGTTCTTCATTACCAGATGACATCACTGCCCACAACGTTAGAAAGAGAAAAACAGAAACGGTGTTTAATTTGTAAAAAGAAATGAATTTATAAAGACTTAAAATATATACATGACAAGACATAGCTACCTGACTTCCACTCTGCATGATGCTGGTTGTTTTGAACAGTCATCTTCCCTTGAAAATAGGCCCTATGCAAATAAAATTTATATTTTTCATTATAAGCAGAAAAAATGTACACAATGCATTTTAAACAATGTGACTATTTGGTTTAATAAAATAAGTACCTCACATATACGAGGTGTTAATCCAATGGATGCCTTGAAAATAGAAGAAACAAAGATTATGAAATTGCTATCCATCTGAACTTATAAAGAACAACTGTAGTGATCACAGGGAATACATAGCAGTAAGTGATCCATCGATAACATCAGGCAAAGCAGTGGTTATGGGAGCAAAATACAAACTGCTTTGGGAAACGACTAACAGATATTCCAGTTGTAGTATCCATCAGATCATAAAATTGTAGGGCCCATCTATGACTGATTACACAGTCCTAAGGATGTCTACTCAAGAAATACGTCCCATTGTGTTAAATGGTGCTTACTCCAGTAAAGTGTGCATAGGATTGTAACCTGAGTTTAGAAGGGAACAAGGATAGGATTAATGTTCATTATGGCATAGGATAAATTCCTGCCTTCAAAAGGTAATATAAGAATTACCTTTCTTACAAGTCACAAGGATTAATTCTACTATAACAAAATGTATTAGAAGAGTCTAGCTGCACTTTTAAAACTAAATGAATTGATTTGATTTTACTGAAAGTGCATGAGGTTTCCGTTTCACACCCAGTAGGCTAATCAATTTAAGGCAAAAATGTACTCCCTCAGAAGACCATTACAAATTAAAAAACAAACAAACTAGGGGCATTTCCATCATGATCAAATGCGTACCTCCCCTTTTGTTTTGCTTAGCATTCAGCCTGAAGAAGAGTTCTGAAAAATTCAAAAGCCTGATGACTGTTTTGTAATAACCTGTCCCAATCCCACTAATCCAACTGTGGCTTTTGCAGTTTTGTCTCATGACTATTGCCAATGATTAAATTCAACAAATACTTCTGAATTTTGCTGAATTTAGGAGCTTAGCTTTAATAACCATTGTGAAGGAAACAATTTTATAGCAAAGCACAGAATATAATGAAGGGTGTAACTCACTGGGGTTCCCATCATGGTGTATGTTTTTCCTGAACCTGTCTGTCCATATGCAAAAAGGCAAATGTTGTATCCTTTAAAAGCACCAGATAACACTGAAGTACCAAGGTCCTGGAAAACCTGTGTAGAGAAAGGTGAGAAAGAGAAACAGAACTGGAGAAATTATACTAGATCAGTAAAGTAGGAGGATGCAAACAATTTTTGCCTTATTGGTGATATTTTCCAAGGAGCACACACCCATTATTTCTGGGGGGAATCCACTGATGGGACCTGGAGGAGCGACATAACCTGCTCTAGCAGAGAGGACAATGTGCTTGGGCGTCTTATGCCTATGCTGCCTTCTGGATTTCTTGGTGGGACGCCTCTCCTCCACCTACTCCTCGGAGGATGGAGTGGCCTCTGAGCTGGATAGCTGGACGGGGCTGGGGGAACATTTACGCTTGGCTTTCTTCCCAGGGGCAACCAGCCCCCCTTATGGCGTGGTCTGCCCTCAGTTTCTAGCCCCTTTTTACATCCCACCTCTTCCATGGCCACCCTGAACATGTGGTTGAACTGTGTTGAATGACTGATTGTCATTCTAAAAAGTAGGTCCCAGTGCTAACAAGACTGAGAACCACTGATGTACAGAATCAAATGCCACATTAGGTGGTTTATAACTTACAAGCAAGGAAAAACAAAGGCAGCACCAGAATGAAGAAAAGTAACAAGGAAAGCAAAACTTCAACACTTGGTATTATATTGAAATGTATGCCCATCATGTTTCAGCCATATTCCTTCTACAGCAACATCCAAAGACATTTTCATGTTGGCAAAATTTTCCAACTGTGGTAGATCAGAAAGGTATAATGTCTCTTTTTGAGGATTTCCATCAATAAAATCACACCTTTTTTGCCAGCTGTGGGAAGTTCTTCTCTCTCTCTCTCTCTCTCTCTCTCTCTCTCTCTCTCTCTCTCTCTCAGTGTTGGCTTTATAAATAACAGCAACTATTACAGCTGTCCAGGCGCTATCATTTGTAACAGGGACTAGTCTGCTGATCATTCTCCTCCAACAAGGGTGTCTTTTTGGTGAGTTTCAACTAGAGCCACCATTTTCCTTTATTTTACACAACTGTTCTCAAGATCCAAGTTCTCAAAGAATATGCAGGATTTAGCAAATACAGAAAGAGAGAATGATGCAAATAATGGGGAAAATGGCTTATGGAGGCTGGTCCCATGAAACAGAACCCATATTCTTTCAAACACCTGGTCCAAATTTTGCAGCAATCATCAGATTTTGCATTTATAGTCATCCCTCGTCTTATGCAAAGGTTGCATCCCAGAGTCAGTACATAAAACTGAAATTGGGTATACCATACATTCAAAATTACATTGAAAATCCCTTATGTAATTTATCTTTAAAAATCACAAGAAAAAGGCGAGAACTGAGACTGACTGATAGGCACCCAGCTTCATTCTCCAATCTCACACTCAGAGCGCAATCCTATACTGCGCTAGATTGGCAAAGACAGCCGGCCAGCGTCAAATTGAAGCACAGTATAGTGGACGTTTGCGCCCTTACCATTGGGTAGGCTCCAGCCTCCCCTATGTACTCCTCGGATCTGCACCTGCTAAACAGCAGGCGCAGATCCAAGGAGACTGCGCGGCCCAAATCGGGGCTGCATGGCCCCCTGGATGAGCTTAGGATTTGGCCTTATGGCTGAATCTGGAGCCCACCCACAGTCTGCCCTCCTCCTGCCCACAATCTCCCTCCCTCCCCCAATCCTGCACCCGCCCCAACATAGAGCCTCCCTCACGTCTGCTGGCTTTGGCCGACAAAAGGGAGGCTTGGCGCAGGCGCAATGGAACCTGCCTACAGTCCCATTGCTCTAGCGCCAATGCAGGGATGACACTTGGTGCCCCCACATCGGTGCTATCAGCATCATGCCGACACTACGACATAGCGTCAGCATGATGGGCGTGTTAGGATGGCGCCTTCACTTTCAGGCATATATTTAGTAAGCAGAATGGCAGATGGAAATGCCTGCACAATTTCTACTGTGTTTTAAACGGCACAATTTGTTTTTCTCTGGGCTTTGTTTTTGCTACATGCAGTTGAATTTGCGCATCACCTGCATGCAACTGTACATGACTCTGCCGCAGATGTGCACACCATACACTTAAACACAGTTCAGCTGTATGAAAGAAGACAGACCTAAATAACAGGGCCTTCCAAAAGGCATAATGGATAAACCCAGCAGAATTTCAGCCATACGGCAAAAGAGCACCATCTGTTTGCAAAGCAGTAAATATGTGAAAACAGAAATAATTTATAAAATAAAAAATGTATAATTATTGCACAAAAGCAGACTTCAGTCATAATTAGCTCAGATGACACATTTTGCTATGCACATAAAAAGGCTATTTATAAAAAATGTGAAACCGGGTTGGAACACTTGGTCTCTCTTTGCAGATTCTTTTAGATCTTATTGTAGTTGTCTAGTTTGAATTGAATAGTTGTTTAGTATTCAGACTTTCTGTAAATCTGAAAAGAAATTCTGAAGGTTATTGCTATGGTGTACATCATATCTGTTCACATAATTTTTTTAAATAATAAAGATGGTTGAAGTCGGAATATTAACATCTTCTAGATGGGGTATGGAGAAAAATGCTTCTCTACTAACTATGCAACTGAATGCAGTCAAAATGCATGCTTTTTAGAACATCTGATTGATCCCTCCTGCCTCTCATTTCGGTTCCAAATACTCTCAAATGCCACAGCTAGAATCTTCAAGAAAATTTCAATTTGAATTTTCAATTTTCATCTCATTTTCAAGAGATGTATTCCTTTTGTAATCACATACTATATATTATCATATAAAATAAGATCACAGGCGACCTTTTACCCCTGAGGTCCTCTTCTGAATGTGGAAAAACACCGTGGTTGGGATATGGCTTGGCCTTAAAATAACCTTGGAGGTTGCTTTATACACTGTTTTAACATCTGCTTGTACTTACATTGTTGGCTTCTACAAAGCAGATAATATTCTTGCTAAAAA
The DNA here is from genome assembly GCA_029204185.1 of Lerista edwardsae. Lineage (NCBI taxonomy): Eukaryota > Metazoa > Chordata > Lepidosauria > Squamata > Scincidae > Lerista > Lerista edwardsae. The sequence goes on from JAJKFI010038242.1 coordinate 82,361, forward strand.
TAAATGCCAGCAATGGCAAAGTGGCAGAAAGCTGACATTTCTTAGCGTTGGATAACCGACTTCTACTGAAGATAACTTGTTGTTAATAGAAAATGGAGAGGGTAGGGGGGCAACAAGCTACAATATGAGGGCTCAATAGCACTAGGGCATACATGGAAATTCTACCCAAGTCCCATTCATGAATATCTGGCAGTATGCAACCCTGCTCAAACAGCCAGCCCAGCTTTCCAAATGTGCTGCCACTGCTTAGAGAGGCCAAAATACATTTCTGCCCACTGAACTATAATTCCAGAATACAAATTAAAGCAATATTAAATTGAAGTGTTCGTCATAATGGGTTGTATCCTAAGTAATGTTTGCATAAAGACATGGGCACAAGATAACTTCCCTGCTTCCTGCCCCTAGGACAGCTCCCTATGATCCCAAGAGACCCTTGGAAACTGTAGACTAGCGGAGCTGTCATGGGAGGGAAAAGTCCCGAAAATGTCTGCAGAAGCACCTTCCACAAGTGATTTGGGGGGAGCTGGTCTAGAGGATGCAGCAGGAAACATAGCTGTGCACATTGCTTGTGCAAATTGTACTTAGGATACAAGCTAAGGCTTATTAAACAACAATAATAATACACTTCACTTTATTTTAGCTGGTGCTTAAAATTACACTGACAATAAACATTACATCGTCAGGATGATGCATTAACTTGTCTCCTTGAAACTCACAACATAAATGAGTAACAATCTTTAATTGGCCCGTTCTTGATTGACAGCCAAAACTCCAATCCATTAATTTATAGAAGAATACTGTACTCGCTCTACTGAAGAATCCTTC
>JAJKFI010038243.1:0-14322 GCA_029204185.1 Lerista edwardsae
CCGACCTGCACCCTGGCATCAGTGCTGATGCCATTGGGCCAATGCTAGCAGCAGCAAAAATTATCCCAAATCTTCTGGTAATATCTTTATTAGGAGCACCCTAAAAAATCCAAAAACTTAAGCTAGCTTGTTTGTTGTCTAGAACTCTAAGGCTGGATGTTAAGAAAAGGGAGGAAGGAGTGGGCCTTGGGGGTCCACTTCACCAGTCCACCAGCACCAGCCCTATCTTGATATTGAAGAACCCAAAAGCTTAAGATTTCGGGTCTTTTTGGTTTGTCCTAATATTACCGGAATGTGGGTTTTCAAAGAAGAGACTATTTGACATCGGCTTCTTGCAATGGAATATTGCACAGTAATGGCCTGTCAATTTTGGAGTACCTGACCTTCAAAAGGGATTATAGACCAGTCAGTCGGGAGCAGCTAAAACAGTGGCACTTAGTTCTGCTGAATTATTGGCTCTTACCTGTACAGCAGCCAGGTGGAGCCCCACTTCCGCTCTCATCCAGTGCCTACTGAGTTGATCAGTTTGTCCCTGCAGAAGTGTTAGGTGGGCTCTACGGCAAGTGATGTCTTGTGTAAAGTGCTGTTGCTCCCACCTCGGAAGAAGGGCACTGCTGTGCAAGTCTTCACAGGATGTCATCCTCCCAGGACCAAGGGAAAAAATTGGACTTGCAAATGAGAGTTTTTTTTCTGGTCTGGGACATCCAGGGGACTTACCTGGGACTGCACTTTCCATACAGGGAATTATTTCCCCCTTGCCCTGGCTGAATTCAGGGATTACCTCCAATTTCTGTGCTGAAGAATGGTTGAATGCTCAGCTTGCTAGAATGGGATGTTTGGAGTAGTTGAGTTGGTTGCTTAGCTGTGGAAACTCTGGAACTAAGAAGGCTCCTCCATACCATACCTCGGTGGAGTCCTGCTTCCCCCAAATGGATGTGTTTTCACAAAATATTGTCTTCTCTGTGGCTAGAAAAACTGGACTGGTCCAATGTTCCTGTCTTATACAGTTGTTGGTAGTTTCAGATCGAGTTCCTATCCAGGGGTTGGACTTCCAAGCCCCAAGGAAGCAGGAACAGCAGCAGGCAAAGACACGCCTGGTCTCCAGCCTTCTGAAATCCCTCCTCTCCATCTGGAAAGAAGACTTTGAGGCACCTGTACCAGTACAACTGATCTTCAGTAGGAAAAACACGGCGTACCTTGCAGAGAACCGACAGCATGAGGCAAGGCTTTTGAATGCTTGTGAAGCCACTTACCAAATCTAGTTGACCCTTGTACTTGCTATCTCTGATTAGTTGTACAGGTAAGGTGAGGAACTCTTGGCTAAGCCCACAGGGGAGTAAAAAACAAGGGAAGTAGCAAGTAGTATTTCTGCAAAGATGCCCGTGAGATACGTATGCAGGATTGTGTGAAAACAAGTCTGCGGATAAAGTGACCAATAGTTAGAAGCTGTGCAGGGACTTGTGGCTCAGCTGTTTTCTGAGTTCCCCTTAAACTCAGTGATGTGAAAAGTTGCCTAAGTTAGGGTGTGGAACTTGTGAATCGAAGTTCTGAAAAGTTAGGCTTTCCCACATGCCTCCCCTCCTCTGATCCGCCACTTTCTCCAGCCTCCCCCCTGTGGCTCCCACTTCCAGCCAATGGGGAGAGGGCTGGCGGAAGCCGGAATGCGCCTGAATGAGTGCTGCTGCAGAGAGACACCACACCATGCTGCTAAAAGGCAGGGAAAAAAATTTCACATATTTTTCAACAGTGGCTGGTTGGGTTTCCCTGCAACCTTTTCCTGTCCTCCTGTTTCCTGGAGAGGGACTTGATTATGCACAGAATTTCTCATGACCTTTCCGGTGCACTCTTTTGTGTCCGTGGGTGGGTGGGGTGTTTTCTGTCGCTGGTAGTTCGTTTTTTAAATACGTTAATTTTGTTGGTTTTTTAAATTTTTAATGGTTTCAATGTTTGTTTTAATGGTTTATCTTTCTATTGTTTTATCTGGTTTTATTGTTTATAATTTTTAATATTGTGAGCTGCTTTGGCTGCCCCAATAATGGGGCAGAAAGGTGGAGTCGAAATTCAATACATGTCCACTTGAGCAGCATTTTGGCTACAATGCGGTGACTAGAGCTTGGGTGCTACTTTCTTTTGTAGTGGGATTTGTACCTGTTCATGCTTCACGGCCTAGTTGAACATGGCTTAATGGCAGATATGGAAATACAGCGCTGTTTGCGTGACCTCCAGAAACTTCCATGGCCTTCAGTAAGTATTTGATACACCATTCAGGCAGGAACATAAATACTGATTTGCGAGGCATGTCTCCTACTCCTATGTTATGTGTCTTGAATGAAACTGAAATGTTGGACTGGACAAGAGATCTTAGTTAAGCTACAAAAGTGTGTGGGTGAAGGCCCTGTGTCCTTTTCTGTTACAATTGGATTTGAAGTAGGATGGTGACAGATATTAGAAAAAAAATCCCAAACTCCAGAATACCTTCTTTATTGCTCCATCATATATTATGTTCTTAGGATGTATATGATGTATATGAACGCCTGCATCTGAAGGTAATCATATTTGGATGATATTGTTAGTAAGCAAGAAAAACTTCACCCAGTTGAAAATGGTAGAAATAAACTGACAAAGATGTATGAATGTTGTATTTCCAGAACACAGGATTCTCATTAAGTGTGCTGGCTCTACCCCAACTCTGAGTAGGCCAATTCAAATCAACTCTAGCACCATGTAGTCCCTTCTGCTACTTGAACACCATGTTAAACAAGTGTGCAAATTAAAATGAAGCAGGTTTAGAAAGGTTCAGTTAGCGCTGGGGCAGAGCACCTCGTTTGCATGCAGAAGGTCCTGACTTCAATAGCTCCAGGTAGGACTGGGAAGGCCCTCTATCTGAAACCCTGGAAGGCTGCTGCCAGTCAGTGTGGAGGAATGCGGCGCTAGAGGGACCAGTCGCCTAGTCCAGGGCTTCCCAATATGTTAGTGCTGCAACTCGCTTTGTGGCATCCAGGTAGTGCACCACAGTGTCTTGGGGCGCCACAGCTGGTGCTGGCCCATGGCCCACCAAAACGCAGATTGCGACCAGTTGGTGGTTCGCGACCTATAGTTTGAGAGCGGCTGGCCTAGCCTAATAGAAGATGGATTCATATGTTTTTATATTGGATACCTGATTAGATATGGCAGACAGAGCCGTTGGATACTCTGTACAGGACCCAACCGTGAGGAGTTGCAGTGGCTGTGTTCCCTAAGGATTCTGTCTTTCTTAAACAAGGTGTAATCTATTTCAGTTGCTTCAATTGCGTGAACCTGGTGTTGAGGTTCTTCAGTCTCTAGTGAAAGTGGAAGGGGTAAACAAACGTAACAACTCCTGCTTTCCCCTCTGTACCCTTCAAAGTGGAAACTTGTAGGAGGTGGATGCTATTTGGCTTATTCTTTTTATGGACAATATTTAAGTAAAGTTTGCCAACACAGTGTGATTAGCTCCGTTAAGGCTTGGGAACTTAACCATTTGCATGAATAATAAATAGTAACTCCTCCCATTGGTTAAACAAGTTTAACTTTGTTTTGCATTTTTTTTTCCTTGTTGCAGGATTTTTCCAAGGGACTAGAAGCTCTATTAAGCATATTTGTTTCGGAAAATTACATTGTGGAACCAAAGACTATGCCTTGTGAATTGGTGGGGCAGCCTAGAGGGCCAGTAGCAGCCCAAAGCTAGCACAAGCACACAGCTTCTTAAAAGAGCTGCTGGACTTACCGTGGATGCACGTGGACATTAACGTGGGAAGCTTCATCTGGCCCTCGGCAAGTTATATGCAGATGTTACAAGGGTAAACGCACAGTTTCAAGAAGAGCCCTTTTAAGCACCTTAATAGAAATTGCAGGAGGAAATTTACTTTGGATGAACACATCTGGGTCCACAAGAGGTGGAAGGTGTGCAAAACGCAGCTGTACAGGCAGATTTCTGAAATCCAAGGACTGAAAAACTTCAAATGTGAGATTGGTATTTAATGCTTATTGAGAGCTCATGTTTGAGAAGTTATAAGTGTATATCTATTTTAAAAGATCCAATCATGTTTTAACGCAAAAGTTCAGATTCAAGGACCGTCTTGGATTATTTTTAACCAAGGGTGCTCACCCTTTACAAAAAAAGCTTTTTGTATTTGTGATTTTCTAGTAAGAGAACCCTTATTTGGGAAGTCAGTGTTAAGTGGCAGTATTTAATTATAAACTGATGTGTCTGCTGTTTAAAAAATATTTACCTTAAATATTGAAGAACGCTTTGAGGCTGCAACTTACAGAGCCTAAAATCAATAATTTTTCTAGGATGTCTCCAGCACATTTTAAATAAGACAATCCTTTCTTCTGCGTGAACAAAACTTAGTAGAATTGCCTTAAAGGATACAGTCAAGGAACTCCCAAAATGATGGTGATCCTCATCGCTTGGCATTGAGTTTTTATGAACTGTCTTTTTCTCTCCTACTTCCCTCTGTTTTTTCTCCACTGCATTAAAATATTTTCCTTGTGATTTCTGCTTGATTTTTATTATTAAAAATGAGTAGAATAAATAAATGGTCTGCCTTTTTTGTGACTCTAATAAGTGTACAAAATGAACGTCATGAAAAACCTCTTGGTGAAGTGATCCTCAGTCTTCAATTTAACAAATCCTCAAGCTAGTCTGCTTGAATTTTGACTCGAAGAATGGAGTAAGATCTCCACATGGAGATCTTACAAAAAGCTGACAAGTTAAGATACCCTGTAGTAAGAGACATGCTTTGTGCTTTTGCAACTGTTCCACATGAATTTAATTGCTCATTTTCCATAATGGAAAGATATTTCTGATGTATTATTAATACGTAACTATATGTTAAGTCAGTGTTTCTCAAAATTGTAGGTCAGAACCCACTTGGTGGGTCAGGACCTAATGTCAGGAGGGTTGCAGAATTTGACAGCCACCATCTTGGAAGCTTACTCTTGCTATATTCCTTTTGTTGAGGGTTCAGTTTGAATTTTCAAGTAAGGGTTTTAAAATTTTATGTGTAATTCAGTGGTTTTTATGTAATATTTTGTCCTAGACTTGCTTTCTGTCAGGGATGTTTCATGATTGTGTAATTGCTGCAGTCCAAGAATGCCAGTTTGCATTTCAGGAGTGTCATTTGATTACGTCACAATGACAGCACTTCCTGCTTGATGTCACTTAACAGCCATGATATCACTTCTGGTGCGTCCTAACACAAGTGCCATTCTAAAAAGTGGGTCCGGGTGCTAAAATGTTTGAGAACCACTGTGCTAAGTAGATATTGTAGAAAGACAACATCTGTGACTAATATGGACAGAAAGACTAATGAAAACACTCAAGTGTGGTAGTAGCAGAGGGAAGAAAAGACCTTATTAATATTGTTCAATATAAAACTATTCAAGGAGAAGCAAATGTAGTTTTCTGCCATTTCTCTAAGTAGAAAATTATTTATTGTGAGGATATGAAAATAGCAATCTTGGTTAAAAGCAGATATGGGCTAAACATACGGTACAGTAAATGGTATATTCTCCCACATTCAATAAAAGGTTTCACAGAAAATAGTTTTGCCCAATTTTAAGACTTCTTCTCATTCTAGGCATTCACAGCTATCAGTGTTATAGTTGCAAAAGAAAATGTTATATAAATAGTACTTTTAAAGTATCGATTATTTCTAAAAAGCATACATTAATTGAATACCTGTAAAAATAATAATTAGCTTCAGCATATAAAACCACCTCAAAACAAGTATATATAAATAACTTAATTTGTAAACATAGAAAAACAATTGTATGCATTTATAAAAATAAACATCTGATGCACTGTACAATAAGACATCCTTCTATAGGCACCATCTGTCTTAAGAGTCCACCTTAGATGTTGTTCCTGCTAAAGCTGTTTGACTCATTAACAGAGTGCCATGTCCAAAAAATAAAGGGGGGGGGAAACTAACATTTAGCAAATATTCAGCCTGTGATCATTTGAAGGATTTCTTAAAATCTGTCCCTAGTTCCCATATTAAAGTTCACCATTGCTGGTACTGTGGGTAGTTTAGAGAATCCCACTCCCCTAAATAAATCCATAGGATTATGAGGCTGAGTGTTCTGGGTGCTGTAAGTTATATATGTCTTGGTAATCACCTTGTTGGATTACTACAATACAATAAACTGTATTAGCATACTTTCAAACATGTCATATAGAACTTCTGTGCTTTAATTTCTTGACAGCTAGTGGCATTTGATGCTTAGCTGGGCCCTACCCATATTTACTCAAGTTAATCTAATTAGAGTAACATGGAATTTACTTTCAAGCAGGTATACGCAGGATTGCAGCCCAAGTTGTGCTAATAGTTATATACAGTGTCCAGGCCAATCAGATTTCTAAATTATTGAAGTTCAGTAGAGAACTCTCAACCTATTTTATTTGGGGCGGGGGGGGGGGGAAGCAGATGTATCAGGATACAACCAACCCTGTCTGGGTAGAAGGCACTTCCATGAGCACACTGGGGCTTTGTCAGATTGTTTTTTCCCTTCACCTTGCTGCATGGCTGGCTGATCCAGTACAGCAGCTTTGTTAGTGCCCATGGATACTGGGACACCTATTAAAAAGATAGAACATTAAACAAATCTTTCTTTTACCTTTTTGCAGCAAAACAACTGATGCTCCCCTATCTTTAAAAAGGCTTCAGGTGTCCATGGTGTTCCAGAACGAAACCCCAATGGATTCTGGGCCATGCCTGTATACTACATAAGTTAAGTGTAATTGTATCAATGTATTATACGTATTCCTTCCAGTAGTCTTTCTTACTCATTTCTGATGTGAGGAACAATTGCTGCAGTATAGGTTACAGTAAGCCTTGCTCTGTTATTTCCAGCAGGAATATTGTGTTGTGCATCAAGGGGGAAAAAGGAGCACATGACCAGGTATTTTTTTTCATGTGGGACTCTACAAGGAAGGTGGGAGCATAGCCCCCATAAACACTGCAGGCAAGGCACTAAGCTTCTAGAAGCAGGCTTGTGATTAACGAGAGCAGGGTGGCAGAAAATGATGCAAGAGCTATCCGTCACGTGATGTTTACACTAATTAATTTGCACAGCCTAGTTTTAGGAACAACTTGAATCAAATATCTACACCTTTCACCTGACTAAAACATGCTTTTGGACCCTAGTTTATAGCAAGGAGAGAAGGGGTAGAATTCTATACATTCAGTATGAGCAGAATATAATAAACATAATTTTAATACACTTAAGTTTGATTGCTATAACAAACCAGAACCTTACGGAGCAGCAAAACTGCAATCATGTAGTTGACGTAGTAATCGGCACAGGTGTGCAGGGAGGGAAGGGGCTGACTGCTCCCAGAGCAGCTTCAACCTGGTACAGAACCAGACCTAGTAGCTAACTTACCACTTAGTTTGAACCTCAGTTGGAGTCTTATACCTGCTACTCTTACAGAAGAGAGTTGGAACTTCAATAGATACACCTGATGCTGCGTTAAAAACCACTATCCATGATTCACAGAGTAGTTGCTGCTATGCAGTAAACTAGTGTCCCAGTTCATACTTTACAAAGCTGCTTGTTTCAAGCACTTCGGCTTGTGTTGCTGTCCTTCTGTAGTAGACTGTTGTCTCTACCTGAGTTGTGTTTCTGGCTGAGGTGCAAGTAGTGATTATCTGATGCGCCTTCAACAAGAGCCGTCACTCCAGCAGCTCCTGGTAATAGTGGTTGGCCTAGCACCCAGGAGAAATGGACTGTGTACAATTATTATTACAAAGAACTTCATTTACGAGCACCCTTCTCATCAGGCACTCTGCAAAGGACGTTACAGTAGTTTTGCTTCAGTGGTGAAGGGTTTTCTAAGACCAACTTTCTGCTACCTCAAAGTTTAGACTAATCTTACGTCTCATTGCACCAGCAGTCTTCCATTGGACAAAGTCTGCCTCACTGGACAAAGCATCCATTGAAAATGGCAACTATTCACCAAGAAACTTCTGTCTGTCGATGCTGGTAGCTTCCAAAAGGAATTATTTGACTCGCGTATCGGATGAGGTTTCCCTTCTCTCAAGGACTGCATTTCAGTCCAGGGACAGATGCAGATACATTACCACTTCATTACAGTTTCAGATTGCAGTCTCCAAAGCACATGTTGCTTAACTACTTACATACAGTCCAGTGAGCTTTGCTAGAATTTATTGTCTTAGAACGCAACTGAAGATAGCTAGAAAGTGAAAAGGCTGGGATTGCTGCTACAGTATTTACATTTGGTCCACCAAGTTCATCTGTTTCAGTAACGATATCCCAGGTGTACCTACCCAGCCAGAAAGTGAGCAAGCCGAGCTATCACCAAAGGCTGGCGCTTGGCAATGGAGCTTAGAAGTCTTGCAGGGATAGCTGGGGCACCAAGGTCAACCTGAAGTGATGAAAGGAAACCTGGTCAATAGTGTGTCTTGTTAGTCCTGCCTGCCACTTGCATTTTCTGCTTTTGTAAAAGTTTGAAAAAAAATACGTTAAAGTAACAAAAACAGAGAACCCCTGTGTGTGTGTGTGTGTGTGAGTGAGAGAGAAAGAGAGCGTGAAGACTGCACTAAAAGCAGACTGAAAACATTACTACAGAAATGAAGATTTGTTTATACCTGGCTGGATTTTTTTTAAAGCCTAACTGCCAATACACCTACATTTGTGCTACTGATAAACTTCCAGCAACACTAGAATAAACTTGCATAGCTGCTAGAGCTGGAAAGCTTTAGACAACTAGAGCTTGGAACCACGATTTATACAGCAGCATGATTCAGACTGAACATTCAAGTCTTAGATTTCTTCCTGCCCTACACTTTGCAGTTCTGCAAGTGTCACAGACTTTTGTCTAGTCAGATAGAACACCCTGGCTCAACAATGGTGTAGGACAAATGACAATAAGAGCAAAGCCTGCTCCTATGCACGCACACACCCATCCTCTCTCTGTTCCTTTGTGAATTATCAACCAAACTGATATGAATTGAAGCAAATGCCATGGATTAGATGTGCAAGACTAGCCAGGAGGCAAAGCATTTTTTCCTTACAAAGCTAAAATTAAAGTCACAAACGTCTGAAAGGATAGAATATCATCTGGATAAAGCTTGCTGGTTCCACTTGTGGTTCACTTTCCACTTGTGGTTCCACTTGTGGTTCACTTTCTTGCAGCTCAAGTTCTTGTTAATCTTGGTTTCTTGATTTGCCCGGCCACTTACTTACCTGTACCATATAGATGACTTTGGTGATATCTCTTCCATTGGCTGTATCTGGTTCTAATATCCAAGCACTGGGCAAAATCTCCCCTCGTACCATTTCTTTACAAGGACGAGGCATTGATTCCTCATATACAGATTGAATAGCTAGGATGGACACATTCTCCTGGGGACAAGAACACCAAAAAGAGTTACTTGGGGAAGGGCCAGAAGGAACAAGTGTGTCTTTCTCTCCTTGGCTGTTTTTCCAGCTTTTATTCACCAATGAATTTAGACATCAGAACACGGTGCTGGCTGTCTACGGACTGGCACAGGTGAAGCGTCACCAAGAAAGCAGCTGGCCTGTGCACGACTGGGCAGACATGCTTGCCAGGATTGCTGTGTTGCTGGAAATAAATGGATGCGCAGCCACACAAACAGCTGGACCCTGGTGTCAGAGTTTTGGGACTACAGGAATGTTAGTAGATGCACAGTAACAGCCCTGATATTTACCTTTTTGGCTTCTACAGAAATGCAGCAGAAGTCCCTTGGTTGCTTTTGGTAACACAAAGAAACGTCACTCACCACATATACTGCAATTAAATAAAAAGGCAGGAAGTCATTTTCCATTCATTCAGAGAGCTTACTCTGCTGCGGTCAAACTGGACAGAAAACAGCACAGCACTCGGAGGGACAAAGCAGACATTGTAGGGTAGTCCTGAAATTGGGAAGTTGGGTGACCCCCCAAACAGCTGCGCCTGGGCCGGTTTGATTTGCAGCACTTTCTCTCCATCTGCTTCCTTTTCCACTGCAACCCCCTTCTGTCAGCTGTTTGTCACAACCATGCAGTAAACGTGCCCGGAGCCCTACCTCGGAAAAGGGAAGCAGAGGTCTAGGACAGAAGGACTGGTCCATGAAAGGAGGACTGGCCTACGGAGCTTCCTTAATGCATTCTTTGAGTTTGCGTCTGTTCTCTCGTTTCTTTACAATATGACTACTTAGGGAAGGTGCTATTTTTAACTTGAATTGCTACTCATTCAACATACAAAAGGCTTTGCAGACTAATGCAAGGGAGAGCCTTAAATTACAATTGTTTGCCAAACCCTGCAGTTTAAATTGCAGGATCTGTATTGATTTTGTGCTAGATAATGCTTTGTTGACATAGGTTCCATGCAGCGGCGTCATGCAGCCGGAACGCTGGGCGGGAGGAATGGGTGAGCGGCCGCCCGCCCGTTGCGTACCGCTCCGTTTCGCCGTCTTCCCTGCCCACAGCCCCGCGGGGGGCTGCCCCGCACCCCGCACGGAAGATGGCGAAACGGAGAGGTACGCAATGGGCGGGCTGCCGCTCACCCGTTTCTCCCGCCCAGCGTTCCGGCTGCATGACGCCGCTGGTTCCATGTTAAAATCTCATTTTGGGCTTTCCCACAAGTCTTATATGAAACAATTCAGCCTAGTGCAAGCTATGTGTGGATTTCCATTATGTTGCAGACACACCCGAATGTACTTACCTAACTCAATGCTGCTGGTTATTTTTTTGTGTACTTGAGCCGTGGTAATGGTTTTGTCATAGAGATGTCTTTTACTAGGGTCCTTCAGCATACATAGTACAGTGGGAAGAGGCCTGTTGATTATTCCTGCTCCTAGGAATCCATGCTTAGTTGTAGATGATGAGAAGGCTTTATAGTACACTAGTACATCCTTTTCCACACATTGGTATCTGAGCAAGAAAGACAAAATCAAAGAAAATGGATGTCCATTAAGGATAAAGTAAAATGTATGTATGTTTACCTAGATGAACATCTGGCAAAACTTACTTCCAACCAGCTGTTGCCTGGCCGTTGTAGAGGTTCTTCAAGTCATTTGAACACACTGCCATAACCTTTAAAGCAATTCAAGGAAGTCGTAGTTAATTACAGATCCCTTCGATTTAATTTAGTTTTGTTAAAGGTTGCTAAACCTTTTAGCCTGATAAAGGGAATTTATGTTCTCTTCTGAATGCTGCACGAGTATAGATCACTTTTGCTTCTTTGAAGGACTAGTAAACAAATACTCTACTACCACAAAAGATTAAATGAGCAGTATAGCTGTTGTTCCCTTAAACTAAAGCTGATACTCTGTTGAGGTTAGAATAAAGCAAAACACAGCTATTAATTGCTACCATATACAAAACATTTTCCCTTCAGATTAAAAACTGCCAGCAAAATTTGCATGAAGAATGTTGCTAGACACATTGCCATATACTGGGTTTCTCACTGGGGAGGAAATCAATTTTGATCCCTCATTTCACTGAAGCAATATTTCAAATACGAATTTTCCTGCAACAAGGAAGCAGAGAGCTGAACATTCCACCAGTTTTCTTAGAGGCACTTTGCGTTACAATTTCCCCTCCTAAATACAATTCTGTGTAAGGTGAAGCTGTGTTATTTTCTCCATGACTTTGTATGTCCAATTTGCGTGTGTTTGGAAGGAGCACTCACATCCTTAACCCTATGCAACTGCAGCAAAACAGATGCGCAGGGCTATTTTCATGCATAATGTCATACTGCATTACCATCCTTTGTGGTTTGGTAAAGGAGAAGGGGGCAGCAGAGGATGAGATGGTGAGACAGTGTCACCGAAGCAATGAGCATGAAATTGGGCAAAGTCTGGAAGCTAGTGGAGGACAAGGAGGCCTGGCATGCTGTGGTCCATGGGGTCGCGAAGAGTTGAACACGACTTAGCGACTGAACAGCAACAACAATAGGAAGGTTAAGTAGCAGATGTCCAGAACTTTCCTGTGGTTTGCTCTGGAAAATACCAAGGAGAACCACCACCATGTTCACATACTCACCTCAGCAGTAGCGTTAGCCAAGACGTGTTTAGACAAATCCTCATATTCTTTCATAGGAGAGACTGGAAAGGTGCCAGGTGAAAGCATTAGGCTATGAGAATACCTATGGCTGGAAGGAAGCGAAAACTGGATACTACTTCTTTCTATGGATGAGGAGGTCAGAGGAAAAATCTCTGAAACAACGAGACAAATAAGGAGGTTTTTATCACCACCAAATCTTGATTAATAGATTTGAGATAAAGGCTTCTTTTGCACAGGCACGACGACTCTTAGTGAATCCAATCAACAATCCGCTTAGCACGTGGGTGTCAAACTCTTTTTGTACAGTGGTGAACTCATGGTGCTTGCCGAGGGCTGTAAGTGACATCATTAAGCAGGAAATGATGTCATTAAGCAGGTTATGCTCAAATGTTTTGTTCTCATCCAGGAACATATTGGCTATGTGAATGACAAATGACAGAAGAAAAAATACGCAAATCTTGATCTGCCATAAAGTATAAATCAGCAACTTGATGATGCCTCAAACAAGGCAAATGCTACTCTCTGGTGTATTAGATGCAACAACTTCCAGTATGGCGAGGGAAAGATGCCGCCTTGGGCATTTGCTTCGGCATGGGAAAGGCGGGGTATAAATTCTTCAAATAAAATAAAATAAAAAAATAAAAATTATTTTATGCACTTACGAACACATGTGTTTGAAGATAATCCTTTAGGTTTTATAAATTCAGCCCGTTATTCTAAACATTAAACGATAGTGTGGCCACATATTTGTTCTTATTTTTTAAAAGTTGTACCAATAAGAGTGGCTATTAGTCAGTGAGTCAGTCGCCTTTATTGGGATTAATAACGGGAATAGTTGACGGCCTGAGCTATCAGAAAAGAGGAGAGTGGGCACACCGTCTCCTCCACCTGTCCTGCCTCCTCCTCCAATGGGGGAAAGTCAGGGTCCAGGGCATCCTTAGGGCTTCTATCAATAAAGAGCCGAGCTCATGATTGCACTGCAAGTAGGTGTGTGTGGATTATTCCATAACACTTGATCAATACAAAATTTAGCCCTGTTTTCTTTGCCCATGAGGAGGTCTTCCCAGCTGCCCAGTTACTGGTCCTTTCAATCTTCTTGCAGCTCTGACTAGTTTGCCCAGCCGCTGTCTGCATTTCTCCTTCACTGTCACCTGCTCCTGTCCCGGCATCGCTATTGTCTTCCCACTCTCGTTTGTTCCTCGTGCTCATTCCACCTGTCGCTCCTTGTTCCGCCTTCTCCAGTGATTCTGCCCCTCCCTCCAGCTCTGCTCAACTTTCAGCTTTCCGCTACAGGAGGCTGACGGTGTCCGACACCCACCTCCCGGATGCAACTAGAAGCCGCTTCCAGTCCCATCCAGGAGCCCTCTGAGGCCTTCCAACTGCCAGTGTCCGCATATTCTCAAATCTGCCCCTGGGACCATTCCAATATGAGGATGCTGATTTCTACGTATTTGCTTGCATACGTGTACCTTTTGTATGAATCTGTATGTTAATGTGAGTGTGCGTATGTGTTATATCTATTCCACAATGTGTCACCCATATCTTTACCATGCTGTAGACTCATGAGGACCTGTATTTCCTGACACAAATGCAAAGGCCCCAAATTCTGATTTAGCACAGAAACAGTTTATCTTTTTAATCAAGTTGCTTCCCCATGAAAGAACTCAGTGGATATTTTGCTGCTCTCTTTTGTAAGTATCCTGCACACGTTCGCTGTTGAACTCGTCATGAACAGATTTATTCAGCCCTCACCACAAGGAGACCCCTTTTGCAGTTGCTCAAGTATATAAAGCTGATGATTTCGGATAGCCGAGCGGCCTCGTGCATCTCCTCTGGGGCTTTCGGCATCTTCAGGAGAACTCTAGTAGATGGAAAGAAAGCAGGTTGTGTTTCATCCGTAGAAACAAATAGTTTCCTTTCATTATCAGGCAGGGCTGCTTTTGTTCTGTTTCCCTTTGTGGCCTACATACTGAACTTTCTAAACACAAGTGCTTTCTCTTCCTAGAGATACTTCACATTCATTGCACCCCAAATGTAGCGACTGTGAGACACAGTGGTCAACCCATTAACAGACCTGAACACAGTATATCCAGTAGTGCTATCCAGCCGGTACGCTGGGCGAGACTTGCGTTTGATCGGCAGTCCGCCCGTTGCGTCACGCCACGTTCCGCCGCATTCCCGCCTGCCGGGGCGGGCGGGCGGGCACACGGCGGAACGCGGCGTGACGCAACGGGCGGACTGCCGATCAAACGCAAGTCCCGCCCA
>JAJKFI010038243.1:14722-49119 GCA_029204185.1 Lerista edwardsae
CCGCCAGGGCGTGCGGGAAAGCGGCGGAACGCGGCGTGACGCAACGGGCGGACTGCCGATCAAACGGAAGTCCCGCCCAGCGTACCGGCTGGATAGCACTACTGTATATGTTTTTAAAATAAATAAATAAAATCTGGCCAAAAAGCAGTGACCCATTGTGAGCTCTCCATGAAACTCACATACAACTGTACGGAGTCCCTATGCTCAGTGCCCCACATCCAGTTGGACCAACACAGAAGTGGCATTATAAAAGAGAAAACCCTTGAAGAAATTATCTCTTAAACTCAATATACGTATATCCTGTAGCAACAAATTATACTTGAACTTATGGGCACAACATTTAGATAGCTGTATGGTCCAAGTGCCATTGCCTAGATCAAGGTGGCAATTATCATGGTGGCTGGATGAAGAGCTTCCACAGATGTGGGCCTTAGGTCTCACATCCCTGGCCTAGATGGATCATCATCACATAATCTTGCTTGCACCAAGATGGACAATCTCTGGAGAAATGTATCTGAAAATGGAAGACTATCCCCTAATAAAGAGATGCGGCATTACATTAACACAAGCTGTCATGCCATCTTCGGTTAAATGGTTAAAACTTACCCTCTGTAGTTGAGAAATTATTTGCTCTCGAATACGTCTCTTTTCTTGCTCTGCCCTTTCCCGAAGCTTATCTCTGGCTCGTGCAATTTCAGTTTTCGTCTCCTCTCGCGCCCTCTGATAATCTCGAAGCAGCAACTCGATCTCTGAAGGATGCTGGATCCTCATTTTTGGTTCTTGAACTCTAAAGAAAACGGAAAAATTGTATCAGTTTGCGTAACATTTGCAGCAAGAACTGCTTTCAGGCACTAAGGAAAAAACAAAAATGGAAATATTCTCTCTAAAACAATTGTTTCCAAACTGTGGGACAGGACCCACCAGTGGGTCACAAGCCAATTTCAGGTGGATCATAAAACACCTAGAGCTGCCATATTGAAAATATGGGAAGATGGGATACTGGAAAAGGGGGTGTGTGTTTGTTTATTTTGCTTGTATCAAGGTAGTAAAGAAGTTTTTTATTTTCTGATTCTTTGTGAACTTTGCTGTTGGAGAATCGCTGAGACATAACCCAACCTATTGTTGCATGCTCAGGAAAGCAGAAAGCTCTAGCGGCACAGTAATTGGACTTCTAACCATGACATCACTTCTGGTGGGTCCCGGACAGATTGCCATTCTAAAAATTGGGTCCTGGTAATAAAACGTTTGAGAATCACTGCTCTAAAACATACGTCTTTCTGCTTCAGAGCACACTGTGCATCTGGATTTCCGCGCAGATGTGGCTGGCCGTGGCACCGTTTCGGGGCAGGTGGCAGCAAGGTAGGAAGGCTCCCCTGAAGAACGGAATGGTCCGTTCACGCGGGAGAGGGAGTCAACCGTGCACCAGATCCAGCCTGGGTGCTTTATGTTGGGAAGGGAAATAGTATGAGACTTCCACTGAAAACAATCATCAGAAAATGTATACCTGTATATAGACAAGTTATGTCAACAAAACAACAAGAACCTTTCCTAGAGCAGATCCTAGCACATGAGCCATGGACTGTTCTTGTGTAAATGTGAAAGGAATGTGTCAAAAATTCCCAGTTAGGCACTTCCTTAAAAAAATTAAACAAGCTATGCAATATGAAATACTTCATTCTGCACCCAAAATCTAATTTCTTCAGACCAAACTATGTTCTAATGATTTAGACAAGAGATCAAATGGCTCAAAATCAATGGCGTGGCTATGGGGATGCAGAGGGTGCAATTGCATCAGGCGACAAGCTTTAGGGAGGCAACAAGTTGAGTTTGATACTAGAGGCCAAAACTATGTAAATGTTAGTAATTACGAATAATACCATCATGTTATATATAGTTGGAAAGGTAATGTAATGCAGAATGCAATCAAACAAACCAGAGAGTAATATCTTTATCAAAAGGAATCGCCAAAAACCAAGAAAACAAAAATACAACTGTCATGTAAAAATTGCGGTTTGTTAAAATTGCATTTTTTTGGATGATGTCATGTTGTATCACATTTGACGTGGAATTCCATGCAGAAAGCAATGAAACAAATTGGAGTGTGAGTTTCATTCTATCCAAAGTTATGGCCAAAACCCCAACAAAAATACAATTGTGACATCACTTCCTGTTTTGATGTCACTTCCGGGGCATCATTTTTTCTTCTGCTCTGGGCAACACTTTCATTAGCTATGCCAGTGCTCAAAACAGGTCTTAAAATCTTGCAACTTGTTTAGAATAAAATCTGAGCTCTTTTCTTGGCTAATTTATCCTTGGTGTTACCATACAGTGTTTAAATGCCAGTAAACTCAAGGGGATTCCAAATGGCTTTGGCTATCCTTACCTGGTATTTTCCACCACATCTCTTCTCAGTTGCTGTAGATATTCACGACGACGGCTGGGGAGATCCAGGTCTCTTTGATTTGTGTCCACTGTCTGCAAAAAACTAAGATGCTTTTGTGGACTCAGACTACGACTCCTTCTGAAACACTGGAGCCTCTCCTCCCTCTGCTTTCTCAATATCTCAATTGACTTCATGTGTCTGTTTCCGGTATGGAGAGAAATCAGAGTTGATAATGCATAAAATATCTGGAAAAATTACAACATCCATTCAACATAAGACAGTCCTGAATATTATAAGAAATTGGACAGCAAGATGAATTGGAGTCACAAAGCGACATCCACTCTGGAAGAGGAAGTCCTACTCCAAGGGAAAAATGGTAGGCTGCAGAAAAAGATATAATGCAATTTTAAGAGTTTTAGAGAGTGGGAGTGATGAAGTGATACTGTAGTTCTAAATCCTGTTTTTAGATGTATAGGCCAAACCTATAAATGATTACTTGAAAGTGAGTTCCCCTGTGGTTAATAGGCTTTATCCCAAGTAAGCATACACAAGAATGTAGCCTTATTTAAGGAGCAATTTTCAGGGATGGTCAGTGGCGAAGCTAAGGTGGTCCAGGGGTAGCAATTGCACCAGGCAAAAAGCTTTGGGGGGGGGGCAACAAGCTGAGCATGACTCTAGTGGCCAAAATGACAAAAATCTTGGTATGTATGAATAACACCTTCATGTTATATGTCATTGGAAAGAATGCAATGAAACAAGCCATGCTGGAATATCTGTATTCTATCAAATGTTACGGCTGATGAACCAGAAAACCATTAATTTATTTATTTACTTAACTAAATTTGATTTTATTGTGGGGGGCAGGCCCTAAAAAATCTTCTTTGCCACGGGTAGCAGATGCCTTAGCTATGCTGCTTGGCCTGGTCACACTTGTGCTTTATCATGCAAAGAGGCTGGAAGATTGATTGTTGTAAAGGTAATAGCAAATAGGGGGCCATGAAATGGGGAGAAACCACATTGGGGAAGAGCTTCAGTTGTTTCTCTTCCACTGTGATCTGAAGGTCAATTGCACATCAAATCACAGTGGAAGAGAAACAACTGAAAAATGAAATCAAGGGCAAGAGGTGTGGTCCGGAGAAATTGCTAATCGAAGAATTCCGGAAGCTAAGTAGGCACAGCCTGGACACATTTGGAGAAGAGACCGGAGAAGTTGCTGAAAAGCTGTCGTGACCTTTGATGGCACAAGAGTCACTGTTGAGCATTTTGGTGCGATCTGTATGGCTTGCCTGCAAAAAGCTCAGAGTGTTCCTGCAGCTAAGAGGAAGTGGCTATACCACTGAAGGATAACAACCGTAGAACAACATTGTAAAGACCCTTTTAGGGTCTAGAAAGTCTGCCTATGCAAACCTCCTTGGTTTATGTACATGGGAGTGTGTGATGGGACTCAAAGTGTCAGCAGGGGCAAACTACTGAAGCCCCCTTACCACTGCTTTCATCCTCTCACTTGCTATTAAACAACTTCCCCCATCTGGCCCAGTTGCATGATTAAGCACACCTAATTGAATAGTACAGAATAGGTAGTTACATCACTGAGTAACAGCTATTCACTAGCAGGCTGAGATGCAGTACACTATTTGCCATTGGTTCAAGGAAGCTCGTTATTCCCAGGGTGAAATTAAACATAACATACAAAGATTGGTGCAGCCAAAAAATGGCAACTCTGCGTCAAGCTTCTCCTTATCCCTGGGTAACATCAAGGCCAACGGAGTCCAGATGTTACGATGCTGTATGTTCTCCCACCCTCACTTCACACTGCTGGTGGCTGGTGGGAGTAGGGAAACAGACTGGCCCATGATGTTGACACTCACAATAAGGTGTACCGCATGACAGAGACTGAGAACCTTGCATCGGAATGCTGCTTATAGCAGAGGCCCCATATTTTCATAACATCTACTGGTAGCCACCTTGGGCACCCAACAACGTGGGGAAAAGGCAGAGTATAAATCTATAAAATAAATACATTCTGTTCAAAAACATCAGGAGCTCAACAGATTTTGGTTTAATAACAAAAATACTGAGTATAGTTTTCCCATGAAAAGCACTTTCTACTTCTGGCAAGTCCAATAGCATAGCTACAGAGCAGCAGCATGCTAAATAAGCCCCTCCTACTCACCGTCAGAGTCATTCTGGGCAGTGATAGCAACGCTCAGTGTTGTGTACACGAGACTGCTTACATGGCGCATTGAGGCACCTGCAGTATTTACTGCGCCACTCCACTGTGGCTACGCTACTGAGCAAACCCTCTGATAAAAGAGAATATGAAGTCATTCACCTTTCATAGAGTTGTTGTTTTATGGGCACCGTCGTCAAATCGTCACCTGCTCCAGTCTGAAGAATCCTCAACTGCGCATCCGTTTCCCCAATGCCATAGTTTAGCTTTGCCTCGGTGAGTTCCACAGTCAGCGGATGCTGGTTCATATCTAAATGGATGCCAGAGAGAACCTGGGCACGCTCCCTTTGCAGTCTCTCAATCTCCCTGGCTCTCCTTTCGCTAAACAGGGATCTCTCTTCGACTTCAGATGTTCTTGCCTCAACTCTCCTTCTCTCCGCCTGACTGTGAATATCACCAGCACTTCGAGTCAGGCTAGTTAAAGAAGCAGGAGCGCCACCTTTCACACCACACCAGTTGCTGAATTTATTGTGGAGGGGTAGGTCACGGAGACTGTAGCTTCGAAGTCTATGGGTTTTGACTAGGGAGGTGTTCTCATTCAGCAGAATTTCAGTATTGCACTCACTTTCAGTATCCGAGCCTGCATTATCATCATCATCATCATCATCATCATCATCATCGTCTGTGTCTTGCATGTCACTCATTTCAGGCATTTGAAAAGAGAAGCACTTTTGACTTCTCCAAGTCTGGTGACATTGCGGAGAAAAAGAATCAAGAAAGCATTCTGGGGACTCATCAGATTTTAAAGATGAAGATCTGCGCAGCTCACTTAAAGACAATTCAAAGGACTTTTTGGTTGGTGAGAATTCAGAATCGCAAGTGGCTCTTTCGTATTTCATTCCTCCTGAAAGGTTTCTTGCCCTTCTGGTTGCACGTATCTGACGAAACGAGCGTTCCACTGGAACGGTCTCTCTGCGATCATCGACCAAATACTCCCCATGACTAGAAAGTTCTAAAGTGCTGCTTGAATGATAGAGTCTTTTGGTGTGAATAGCGGTGTGTGTGTCAATGGTAACCCTGTGCTTTTGCTTTGAACCACCTTTTTCCAAAAGTTCTTTGGTTGTGTTTTTATCCAAGGCATTTCCAGACACGTTGCACATTTCCTTGCTGTCTCTAGATGTGGTAGATTCGCTGTCCATCTCAGTTTGTGAAGAAGTGTCTATGTGTGACTCCTGAGAACTGAAGTTGTGCCATATACCTAAGGCCTTTTTTCTAAAACCGCTTACTGAGTGTGCTGCATCTTTTGGATGCCTAACAGATCCTTTGAAAGGACCAGTAGACTTGTTTGATGCAGGTTGTCGGCTAACTGAACTGGCGCTAAGGGTCAAAATTGGGGATGAGGCTCGGTCAACTAACACACTGCTTTTACAGTGCAAATCCCTTATTTCAGGATTGCCAGTTTTACCAGCAGGTTTTGTATCTCTGGAGCGGTCTCTTGGAGACAGAGAAATACTAGAGGCAGGGCTACTAACTACAGTGCACGAAGATTCATCATGTTGAGAGCCAAATGAAGACGACAATGCAGGAGAAACTTTAGGACTGCCCAGTACAGGTGCAGGATTGAATGGGGTTTTGTGAGCTTCAAGTGAAGAGCTAGAGTCTGTTCTCAACGTAGACTGAGCCACAATGGCCTCTTTTGGAGTATCATCACAGTTTATGTCAGGCATGCTCTGCAGGGTCCGCCCCTTGCTTTCTGACATTTTTTCCTGAATCAGATCTACAGTATCTGAATGAACTACCTTCACAATGACATTTACCTCTTGAGCCTTCACTGGTTCACGTTCTACTTCAGCTTTGCTCTGGCTTTCCTTGTTCTTGACCAGAGGGAATCCTAACGTATCGGTTTGAATGCCGATGTCTTCCGTTGTCTGGGTATAGCTATCACACACGGTAGCTCTTTTGCTCTCGTCGTTCATTGCTTTCTGGCCACTTTGTTCGTTATATTTTACAGTCTGTAGGGAGAAGCTTCCGAGAAGTTCAGAAGTATTGTGAAGCAGCTGGGAAAGATGAAGGGAAAGGTTCTGCACGCTAGACCAGGAAGAAGGTTGCTGCAATGAACCCCCAGCTGCTTCGGGTTTTCTTGCAGATATATCTGTGAAGCTCCTCCGGTGCCTCTTCTGTCTTTTATGCCTTGCTGGAGCCTCTGTTTGTGTTTCTCGTTCACAAGTGCGTCTCCCTTGTTGCTTATTGGAGGAGACATCTGGTTCAGATGGATAGAGCAGGACAATTTCATCAACCTGCATGGAAGTGTTTCCAGACTGTTGAGAGCAATTCTCACTTTTGGTTACGTGGTTTTCTGGTGTCGTTTCAAGCTCATCATGGGAAACACTGGTACAACGCTTGCCACTGTCATCTGAATGTGTAGAGTCAAACCCTTCTCTCGCAACGTCCCATCCTTGGAGGTCTTCTGTGCTGCTTATGGTACTGGATAACACTCTGGCATTAGCGTAAGAACTGAGGTGAGAATGGAAAGGAGAGTTCAAGCCATTATCAACACTGGAGCACCTCATAACTGACTGATTATCTAAGCTCAATGGAGGTGGGTTGCTAGAGACGTCACTTGCACTTCCGAAAACGTACTGTTTCCAACCAATCTTGCAGCGTTCGTCTTGCTGCCATGGGTGAATATACGGGTTGATATCACTTGAACCAAAGTGCATTGCATCTTTATTGTCCTGCAGTAGTCCATATGTTGCCTCCGCTTGATATCTTAGTTCTTCACTTGTGTCCATGTTGCATCCATGTACTAAAGACACATTATTTGAAAATTTCCCTGGTTCTATATCCATGAGGTTATTAGTTGTGTGGGCAACACCTATTGAAAAATGAGCAGGGAAGGCATCTGAGTGAAGGCCCTGAGTGCTCTCTCTGCAGTTTCTTTTATCACAGGTTCTAGGTCTCTTGGCATGAATGGATTTCTTTTGAAATCTGAGCTTATATTTACTTGGCACAACATTGTCTGTCTTTGACTTTGAAAAGTTTTCCGGCCTGTGCAGATCATCCTCCGTTGGCGATGGAGGCTCAACACTCAGATTTAACTCTTGTAATGACTTAGAGGCAGAATGTACAGAAAAGCCTATTTTAGGAGACGTTTCTGGAGGACATTCAAAATTAGACATTACAATGATAGCTGGTGCAGATAAGCTATGACTCTGCAAACCTGGTCGTTGTCCATCTTTGTTGTACTTTGCATTCTGTGAAGTAAAGTCTGTTGCTTCGTTCCTAACTATCTCCAGTTCAGGTTCTTGCGAAGACAAGCCGCTGTTTCTTGATAAATACTTTGAAGACGTGTTGTTTTTTATTACGGAAAGGTTTTGCTGTTCTGCCATCAGAAAATTTCTCACACTTTCCATCTCCTCTTTACATACTGCCATATGATCATTTTCTGCTTTTGAGGAAAGGGTACTTACTATATCAATCCTGCTACTTAAATGTGGTATATTTTGATCTCCTAGAAGATCAGTTTTTGAATTTAAAGAGTGATATAAATTTTTACCAATATTTCCGAAACATATTTTTGGCACTGAAGTTACATCCTTGGGCTCGTGACAATCACGGTGTAAAGTTTTAGATTTAAATGTATGTGATTCATTGCCATCTACGTTTCTTTGTGAGCTAGATACAGAATTAGACACTGGGAGACATATCTTTTCGTTTTCAAGAGAAACAGATGTTATTTCTGAAGGAAATGGCTGCCTGTCAGCTATCACAGCATCACCACCCAGTCTTTTTTTTTGCATCTGACTAGAAGCAAGTGCTGAACAACTTGGTGCAGTTACGTGTAGAATAACATCATCTGTCTCAGTTTTACTCATGTTGAGGCTAAGAGTGGTTTCTGAAGATGTGCAAGAGTCACTCAGAAAAGGTTGATGACAAAATGGCTGACTTTCTTGTTCTTGCAAAACAGGTGGCGAGTGGGGAGTCAAAAAAGCTTCTTGCTGTGAATCAACATACTGCCTACAGGTAAAACTTTCTGGTGACCTTGGCAACTCAGGAGTACTTGTTGCTTTAAAGAGCATACAGGTGGAGAAATCTTCCACAGAGCATGAAGAAGGTGGTATTACTTCGATATTGCTTCGATCTTGCAAATCTATTTCTGTCCTCTCCACAAAGCTCTTAGACAGCGAAGAAACGTTTTTATCTTGGTTACAAGGACATTCAAGGACATCATCTTGAGCTGGTTTTTCCTTTTGGTATACTTCAACCACTCCATGAACATTTTCGGTACTTGAAGCATTATTGCTGCTTTTGTCATCTGGTTGGTTTACAGCACCTGTGGCTAACGCGGGACGATCAAACACTTTTCTTTCACCCGAATAAAGAGCTTCAGCTCTGTACCTGTCCAAAGGGTGTTCTAACACATCACTTGGCAGTGTCGCAAAACTGTTCAAAAGACTAGCAGAGTATTCAGAAATGCAAGAATTGGTATCATATTGTGCACTACTATTTTTGCCATAGTGAGTATTTTCCCATAAGGCTTGCTTAGAATGCCTTAAAAGATTTACCCCATCTTCAGATGTTGCCACAGAGTCATTTGTGTGCCCCACACAGAGATCATAAGACGTTCTGCACATCAGAGCATCAGTGGTTTCTGTTTGATATCCCAATTCTCCAGTAAACCCTTCACTCTTTGTTTTACATTCTGTCTCAGTGTAATTTATATCAAGGCATTTAGTTATCAGGTCATATGAGTTCAACTCTTTCTGACTGATAATACTACTAAAGCACTCTTGCGAAGAAAGCTTTGGTGAGGACTGCATTATTTCTTCTCCATTTCCTCTCAATAGTGGTGTATTTTTCTGTTCTGAGGTAAATGAGCCTGGCGCAGCACTTTCTTTCAGAGATATATTTAATGAATGTAAACATGTTTTGGATTTCTCGTCTTCACTTTCCATGTATTCTTCATGAGAGCTGTTCATATCATAATTTGTACTTTCAGAGGAAAACGATTTGTTTTGTGCATCATCAGCAAAAGCAAAAGCTAACGAACCGTGGTATTCTGCCATGTATGGTTCTGAATGGATGTTGTCCTCACCAGCAAACTTTTCAGATGCAGTATAACCAGAAGTTTTTTTCAATATGAATTCACTCTTCACCTCTCCATCCTGCTGTGGTAGATCAGGAGGAAAGGAAATATACTTATTTTGCATGGTAATCTCAGAAAGAGACTCATTCCCTTCTCTTTTGTTAAGGGTACAAAGTATGCCAGCCTGCAAATCACTGTCCACGTGTGTTTCATAGTACTGAAGAACTACTCCATCGCTAGTATTGTTATTTACGGGCATTGCTACTGTAAGGTCTACCTTCATACTTTCTTGGCTTCGATTTATTCCGGATAACAAAGGACTACATACAGGCTCATGGGGAAAGTCTTTGACAGCCACAGGAACTATTCCATTGTCTTGGTTTTGATTTTCTGGTTGACCTTTTTGGCTAACAGATATTGATTCATCAATATCAGCATTAGTCCTTGAAAACATGTGAGATAGCCATTCACTTCCTTCTGATACTTCACTTAACAAGGTCTCATTCTTTGAGAGCCAGTAACTATCTCTGTTCTCTGGTAAACCTTCCACTTCATTTTGTGAAACTTTCAATTCTGGACTTTCACTATTCTCTTCAAAATCCTCCTCTTTCTCTTCATTTTGAAAACTAAACATGTTTTGTGTATTGGGGCCTTGGATCAGTACTTCAGGTTTAGCTAATGAGATTGGAACAGTTGGATATATTGTGTCTTTTTCCTCAGGTATGCAGTGAACTGAGACACATTTATAAATATCAGTATTGTTTTCAACAAAATTTACACCACAATGCTCTGAGATACCATTTTCAGGATAAGTTGTAGAACGACACTTAGATGTATTAATGCTGTCAGCATTGTTGACTTGCTTGAACTCTTTACTATCCCAATATGGCTTGGTTACAGCTCTGCTATCACTGGAAGAATTGTTATAACTTGTGTCTTTCAATATTTCATTCATGTCACCTGTGTTAGTCCGACGGCCAGCTGAACTTCTCTCTTCATGTGCTTCATCTGTACCAAGACCTGCTTCTGGTAACTTAAGCTTACTTTCTTGTTCATCCAATTTGGAAGCAGCAAAATATGTTTTTAGTATCTCAGCATCATCAGAGTTTGTGCCATTATCGTTGCTGTTACAATGCATGAGCTCATGTGCTGGATTATCTGGCAGTAATATAAGATTTTCTTCCATGTGTGGTTCAGTTGACTCTGTATTCACAAATCCTTCACTGTCTACAATTCTGTCAACCTGAGTACGTCCCTCACAAGCCTCATGGATATCTGTGGTGTTTTGAGTTAGAACTGTAGAACTAAAACTTAGAGCTGGCATAGTGGTTTTAGAACTTGCTGCGCCATCTGCAAGACACTCACTTTCTTTTGTATGTCCTTGGATTTTATGTTGATTAATATTTCTTGTTTGAACAACACTATCAGTTGTGTTTGATGCACACATTTCTTTTTTGCTAATGTCTATCGACTGGATCTTCTCTTCACCTCTTTCTTCGTATGTTTCTGTGACAAGCAGCTTCCTATAACATTCTTCCTCATCATTTTTGGGTCTCTGAACCAAACTAAAGTTTTCAAAGTTCCTTCTAGTCTCTGAAATTTCACTTGATTCAATTTTAATGTAATTTTGCAAACCTTGACTAGATTTAATTTCTAAAATGTCACTTTCCAACTTGTTGACACTACTTATCAATTTAGCGAGTTCTTCCGAATTTATTGCCTTATCAGGTTCATTCTTCTTATCTTCAGAAGCATTTAGGCCTCCTGGGATAACTGTCTCTTTTAGATGGTCAGATTCTTTATTCACATGGGGATGCTGTTCTTGAGAGGCTATGACTGATGCAAGTCCATCACTTGCTAACACTGTTCCAGAGTCCTTTTCAATGTAATTTTGGTCACGACTAGAATGCAGTTCCACTTCTGAACAATCAACATATGTTTTCACTGCAGGTATATCTTGATAACATACGCTTGATTTGGATTGTGAAGTGGATTGATTGCCAAGATCACAAGAACCAATAACTGAAAGCTCTTCCCCAACTTTTTTCTCATTTATGTTCAGCTTAGAACAAACTGAATCATCCGTCACCAAATTCATACAACTGGGCAGAGGCATTTCCTGTCTAGAGAAAGAAACAGTCTTATAATTTTCCCCTTCACTATTCTTTCCCATCGCATTTTCAGCTCTCAAAGTTAACGAAACCTCTTGGTTTAAGCAATTTCCAGAATAGCCAGGCTTTAAACCTGAAAGGGAATCATTCATTAAGGCTTTAGTGTGACATTCAAAATGAACCTCTGAACTCCATTCTTTATCCAAAGCTTTATTTTCTTCCACTTCTCTGAATGAAGGAACTTCTAAAGCAGACTCTGTTAATGCATCTCTGTTTTCTTGCATACCGACTCTCTCAGCCTCAGAGGTTTGTATTGGTAGAGCGAACTGACCACTGTGGCAGAAGGCCGTTGTATGTGTTTGATAAAATTTATTTTCAGAAGGAGAATCACGGTTGATAGCCATTTCGTCTGTTGATACTTGTTGGTATCTCATTTTCTGCAAGAGGTCAAAATTACTTCCATATTGTAGCAAATATGTCTTATCACCAGAATAGTTCTCTTCCTCAGCATCAGTATTATGACTGTTATCCTTGTTCAACAGATCACAGAGATAGAAGCTTTCATCACTAACTAATGATGTTCCCTCTTTTGGAAACAAATGTTTATGGCCTTGACCATTTTCTTGTGTTGTACACACTGAAGCCAAGCCAAGAGATTCAATGGACGATGTGCAAGCATGCTTATCTTCAAGGTTTGAATCCTTCATGCTATTATCAGAATCAGAATCAATGTCTTCTTTTTCAATAGTTCTAAAGAGGCAGTCCTTGAAATTAGTGTTTACATAGTCTTCCCCTTGTTGTAAATTCTGGTCTGTGAGCATCTCAGGATAAACCGAAGAAACAGAAAAGTCTTGTCTTTTTGACATTTGAGGTAAGTTATCTAAATTGGCGACTTCTTTCAAGGAGCTAGAAGTTTGCCTCCAGTCATCAGTAGACCCCCTCTCAGAAAATGTATCAGGTTGCTGGTTGTTGGATGATGGTGGTGGTGAGGCAACCTCACAGCAACTGCGTTGTATAGGAAATGTAGAAACATGACCTAAGGAAATGTTTGCTGCTGAATTAGGAACTGACAGAATGGTTCCTGGAGCTTCCATTCCAAGATGCTTCTGTGATTCTGGGAAAGGTATTGATGGTGCCACAGATGAAAATAGCATTTCAGTTTTGCTAGGTTCATGAGAAACCCGATGAGGTTGTTCAGAACAAGAGACAAAAGATAACTCAGCAGCTGACTGCCGTAAGTCTTCTTTCTTGACCCAACAGTTTGATTTGCTAATAGGGTGTAGCTGAGCAACCTGAAACGCTGAACAGTCTTGGGAAGAAGGCATTGCGATTATGGGGCTGCTCTTTCCATGTTTCAAGTCATGAGACAACCAAGCATCTGCCACAATTGGAATATTTTTATTTGAAGTGTCCGATCTTTGATCTAGAGACGCTTCTTGTCCTGAAAAACTCATTTTAATCTCCTTCACTGACTGATCACAAATGCTACTAGAACTGGATTGCATGCTGGCATCCAGATAAAAAGAATTAGTATTCAGATTCAAGTCATCAAGTCTTTTTACAGTTTTATTGAAAATCTCAGTACGGTGCTGTTTTTGGCTCTTTATGGAGTCCGATCTTGAATTTTGCAATCTCCAAAAAACCTCTGCAGGAACTTCATCAAATGACTCCAATTTTGATTCCTCTACCAGGTCTTCTGCTGACACTTCATCGGCATCCCCTAGACTATCAAGAGAAAAACTTCTTTCAGTCAAATTATTGCCTGATTCAGAAGTGGTTACCAACAGCAAGAGGGATTGATAATTATCTTTGTGTAACCTAACAGGCTCCTGAAGGACCTCGGGAAAATTCTTTTCATCTTGACTTTCAATTTTGATTACTTTTTCAGTAAGAGAATCTTGGGACATCTGGCTATCATCACTTTCAGAACCTTCCAGGTCAACAGTGTCCTTGATGCCAGTGGACTCCTCATGCCTTAGTTGCTCTTCCAGGACTTTTCCACTCACACAAGAAAGAGAATCCACAGAATAGGTACTGTCAGTATCGGAAAACTCTATGTCTCCATCTTCTTCCCAGCTCCTCAATGGATCACTTGCTGCTTTTGAGATTCCAGCACTCAGTACTTCAGCACTGTGCCATCTTTTCTCACCATGACAGAACGGCGTGTGAGTGTTTATATTAAGTCTTCTTGCTGACGTTGCTTCCCGCAGGATTTCATGCTGTTCCTCTGATGGATTCTCCTCTGAATCTTTTTTCACATTCTTAGATGATGTTTGGCCTAGATGATGCATTGGGGCTGTACCACATACTGATTTTCTTGTTTCTTTAATGGAATTTCCTGGAGGAGAACCTTGATGTTTTTTCTTAGTATCTGTTCTGCTCTTTCTATTTGTTTCCTGAGTTCCACTCTTTTCTAAGGGCTTTCCTGTACGTTGATTTGAATCTCCTAATGTTTTTGCTTTGGTCACTTGTTTCCCTGTTTCAAGTTCGCTCTTTTTCTTAAAGTGGTCAGGAGAACAGCTTTTAGACTTCTGGGTTTTAGATCTGGTTTGCCTTGTTCTGTTATCAACTTTATCCATTTTTTTACTTTTACAGATATTAGAAATTACTTCTATATTTCTAGAGTTATTGTCCACTCCTTTATTTCCAAAATATAATAATTTCAGCTTTTCAGCTAGCTGCCTCTGGGTAGGAAAGGAGCCATCTCTTTCATCAGGAATCTTATCTCTTGCAGAAAGTTCTTGAATTGTTCTGGGCACGTACTCTACAGACAGTGATTTCCTTGGTGGATTGATTTTAGAATAGCTTGGGGCTGAGGTAGAGAATTCAGAGGAGGGATCCCTCTTCAGGAAAAAACTGTAAAAACAATCACAAAAAGAATCACACTCTCAAACACTGAAAAACTGCTTTCAAAAATTATGTTTCCTCAACAGAAATCGTATCATTTGCATAGGAGACATGATGCTGTTCTATGAATGGACTGACAGAGACAAGGGACCAGAATCTGTGCTGAGTCTAAGGGCGCAATCCTAACCAACTTTCCAGCACTGACATAGCTGTGCCAATGGGGCATATGCTGCATCCTGCAGGGGGAGTAGTAGTCACAGAGGCCTCCTCTGGGTAAGGCAATATTTGTTCCCTTACCTCAGAGTGGCATTGACCTTACCCCGGTGCTGGAAAGTTGGTTAGGACTGCGCCCTAGCTGTTCGAAAGCACCTAAGTGCAAGTAGATAAATAGGGACCACTTCGGTGGGAAGGTAACAGCGTTCCGTGCACCTTGGCGTATAGTCATGCCGGCCACATGACCACGGCAGCTTGTCCTCGGACAAAATGCCGGCTCTACAGGCTTTGAAACGGAGATGAGCACCGCCCCCTACAGTCGGTCAGGACTAGACCATTCGGTCGCGGGGAAACCTTTACCTTTTTACTACTTGGTAGCTGACATGGGTTTCTTTGAGGTTTATGTTAGAATCAGTGGACTGAACTTGTAAGAAACTTGTAAATATTTGGTATTCCTTGTAGAAAACATTCAGGTTTGTTTATTCACTACAGAAAACTACAAAACAGATATAATGAACAGCATCTCAACTAGCTGTGCATCATCAGAAATAAGTCTTCTATACATTTCACAATATAGCTGGTGACAAACTGTACCATTTATGTCTCTTCACTAGATGTGACAGCTGATTAAAAATATTTAGTCAATTAATCTAATTAATCCATCTATTACATAAATATATTAATATGTACAGTATATTAGCAAAACTTAGTATGTGTATGTATTAATAGGTAAATTAGCAAAATATAGATGCACTTTTGAGATACTGAAGTGTGAGAACGTTTAATAACCAAAAGTTTCCTTTTAATCAACCGTTACACCAGAACACCAGAACTACCAGAACACCAGAACTACCTTCAAAAATAAAGCCCTGTTCTCAATTACTATAAGTCTTGGCCAAAGTGAATGAGCAGTTAAAACTTACAGCCCACCCCTGGCCTGTGCTGGAACTGGCAGGCCTGTTGGATTGCCCTGTATCCAGCGTGGGGTTGGGGGGCTGGCTGCAGCGCAACACTGGGCAAATGGAATTAATTCCCCTTACCCCGTGTCGCGCCATAGCCAGCTCAATAGGGCTCCTCACATCTGCACCAGCAAAATCGCGGATGCAAGTCCGAGGTTGCCCTGGGAAGGCCAACCAGGCAGGGGCTGGGTTTGGATCAGTGATGTCATTCAGGGGGAACGGACCAGAACGGGCCTTCTGGATCCTAACGGGCTCCGTGGCTGGTTCCGGGTTCCCGACAAGTGCCAATCAAAAGTGAGTTCCTGTTCCTAAATCATTTGAATGACACCACTGGTTTGGATCCATTCTGTGTCAGCTGGTCCAGTCCCACCCCTCTCCTCCTTGGGCCAGTCCCCCCATGGGTTCACCCATCCCCCATCCTGATCTGCCTTCATTCCGCCCCTCTACGCAGGCCTCACCTTCCTGGCTCAGATCCGGGATTTGGTGTGGGGAGGCCAGTGTGCATCCTTGCGCTTGCTGCCCTGACTCTGGAGTTGGCACAAACACGCCTTATGGCACATTTGCAGCACTCCTGGGTCAGCACGAGGGACCTGAGCCAGCACGGACTGCACCCAGAGCACGGACTGCAGTCAGATACCGATTTATCTATTAACCCAATTAAGGTTTTCCGTTACACTGTTTAGTACGTCAGAGTATGCCAGAGTTCGTTCGTTCTCTCTCTCTCTCTCTCTCTCTCTCTCTCTCTCTCTCTCTCTCTCACACACACACACACACACACACACACACACAGCATGCTTCGTCAGACCAGCTTATTGGTTCAAAAAGTGACTGTAAAAAATACTCACCCGCACGTCGAGAGATGTGGTAGGTGAAGATTTAAAAAGGAGTTTCTGTTGCACTGCAAGGCATTTGGGTCAGATCTTGATCTGATCCTTGGATATTTGCAGTCCTGAGAAGTTTCAATGGTATCTTGGTTTAGAGACTGGGAAGGCTTCCCAATATCTTCACTGATCCAGCAACTGGCTTCTAACTGTTCCAAGTTTTTCTTGGCTTCAAGCAATTTTTGCTTCTTCACAATCCTTTCCAAATGCAGTTTGACCTTTTTCCGACTAAAATTCCTTTCTGCTTTCTTCAAGGAGCATTTTCGGAGAAGTTCCAGCTGAACCAACTTCTTCTTGTTCTGTACTGTCAAAGTAGGACCAATCTCCCATTCCAGTGTATTCTGGACCCCAGTTTCTGTGTATGATTTGACCTCAGTCTGCACAGCAGATTCCTGCTGCTGGACAGCCAGTCGTTGCTCTTCATTGATCAGCCACTGCTGGTCTAAGAACAAAGCAAAAAATAAATCAATTGGGAAGTCTTATCCATGTTCTCATAATCTGGTAACAATACAAAAGAAATACTTTAGGAGCCTATTCAACCCTGCTAATTTAACACTCGGTGTTTGTGTAGCGCTTTTATACTAAGTGCTTAACACATTTCACATGTATTATTTTGTTGTTACATTATTCTCATATTGTAGACAGGGGTCTAAAAGGAAGTACCCTGTGAATTCTTGGCAGGATGTGAACTAGGGAAACTGTGTTTCATATCTCATTCTCCAAGCTATTATACTGTACTATGCTAGCTCACTCAAAGAGCAATCCTGTGTGCTTGTTGGGCTGGCACAAAGCGTGTTTTTGACAACACAGGGGCAGACTGATCCAGCGCGTGGACATGCGCTGGCTTTGCAATGCCAGATCCAGGCCGTGCGCCAACTGGACCAGGCAAAGAAGCACTGGCTGAGGGAGACCAGCACGGGAGGGTGGAGTGAGGGCAGAATAAGGGTGGATCGGGGTGGGGGGGGAAGATTAGTAGTAGGCTACTTCAGAGTACCAGGAGCAAGGGAGTGGCAACAGGATGCAAGCATCTTGTTGCCTCATGCCTACCTGGGGCACCTGGTGGGCCGCTGTGAGATACAGGAAGCTGGACTAGATGGGCCTTTGGCCTGATCCAGCAGGGCTCTTCTTATGTTCTTAAGATGGGACCATGGGTAGACTGGCCTGAGGAGGGGGTGGGAGGGATCGGCCTCTGGCACTTAGGCCAGATCCTAACCCCGTCCCTGGCACAGTAATCCTTACACAGGTTCCTTGGATATGTGCTAGCCATTTCTCTGGCACAGATCAAAGTAGCCCTATTGGGGAGGCTGCCACGCAGCATGGGGTAAGAGGAATTAATTCCCCTTACCCCAAGTTGCACTGCAGCCAGCCCCAACTCTGCAGATATGGAGCAGGTCGGCTGGCCCTAGCCCGGATTAGTTCTAGCACGGATTAGTACTGGACTGTGAATTTAATAAAAATCAGGTTACTATGTGTTACGACAATTTTTTTCTTACCAGAATAACTGTGATAATTTGCTGCTGCTATTCTCTTTAAAATAGTTTGCTTTTAGAAGTCTTGTGACTATGCAGTGTCATGACAGTGACCAGGCATCTAGTTAACTACAGCAGAGTTTAGTCATAGTCTACTGTATGACCACGGAAGCTTGTCCTCGGACAAACGCCGGCTCTACAGGCTTAGAAACGGAGATGAGCACCGCCCCCTACAGTCGGTCACAACTAGACCATTCAGTCGTGGGGAGACCTTTACCTTTATACATTACCCAGTTGGCACAACTTTAATTATGACTTCTGCAAGTATTTCCCAACTTAAAGGCAGCAACCATCACAAACCTGCAGTTTACAAAGGTTAAGAGAATACCTTAGAGCAGTGGTTCCCAAACTGTGAGCCATGGCTTGCCAGCCAGGGAAGCCACAGAATCTTAGCAAAAAACCCACTGCAATGGATGGGACTGTAGCTCTAATGGGGAGCCACAGCCAATGGCAGAGTAGGTCAAGGGAGCTTTAGGAATCATTGCCTTAGAGTATCTTTCGAAAAGACCCATAAAATTAATTTCACGAACATTACACTCATTTTGAGAGAAATAAAAATAAAATAAAATAAAGAGAAAGAAAAATAAGTTAAATGATAAAATTATGCATCTGTGCAAGCACAAGTAGTGACAATGAGAATGGGAATAACTAGAAAGGGAGGAGAGAAAAGAAACTCACTTTCTCTGATCTGCTGATTAAGGGCTGCCTGATCATGTTCTAGTTCTCGTTCGGCTTTGATCTGCCCATCCACAATCTGCTGCTGTAATTCTTCAACATATAGCTGCTGCTGCCGGATTTTCCTACTGTGGAGAACCTCCTGGTTTTTCAGCTTTGGCTGGCATTCTTCGCCCACAGCATTTTTCTGTTCACTGCTGGAAAATTTGATTAAGAGTTTAAACCAGGAAATAAACATAATTTTCTGTTACACATATAGCCCTTTAAATCAGCTAAAATGAAAGCAACTGTCTGTACAATGAAAGATGCAGGTGCCAATGGAGCATGGCAGAGACACTAAAGAAAGGGATATGAGGAATAATATGTGTGTATATGGCTTGTGTGATGTCACAGTAAGGTCAGAATTCTCATTGGTAGCATTATATATCTAAAAAAGCTTGATACCAACTTCTACATAACAGGACAACCTATTTTGAACTAAGCTATGTATCAATATGGTCTTTGGCTCCATTGACTATTTAGGTTCATTAACCTTGCAAAATGTTCAGTGCTTCATAATTTTTTTCTTTTACAGTGTTGTTTGTAACATCATTACATTGTGTCACAAATAATGCTTTCTTTAACAATATAAATCTAAAATCTCCGCTGCTGGATTTAATTGGTTTTCAGTCTCAGAATGGAATCACAGAAACCACAAAGTAAGTGATAATTGCTTTTCTTTATTTTAAAGCTAAGTGACTGTAAATAAACGCTTTGGACAGAAGAGTTTACTCTAATAGCAAAACAGACAGACATGAATAGGGCTGTACTGTTAATTGACACATGAAAACAAATGGGGGCATGAGGTGAGGCAGAGGACAGCACAGAACAAATTTAGTAGGAAGACTAACAGCAATAAACTGCTCTGAAGTGAGGGAGAATGAATTTGCCACATTGGTTTGAATACAAATGACCAGAAATTCAGATTCATTTGTTTCGTGTGTTTTTTTTGTATTAGCTGCAAATCAGTCTGATTCTGTAAATCTATATATAATATATAAAAATGGACGTGGGTGTGTATGTATGCGGGTATGCGGGTATGTATGTTCCTTATACAAATCTTGTATAAGATTGACCCTTGACCCACGGCCACGAAACTTGGCACACACGTTCCTTGCAGCCTGGAAGGAATCACTGCGGGGGTCAGACCCCCCTACAGCCCCCCCGGTTTTCAGGGAGGGGGCCCAGATTGTCAGGAACCAAGGGGATTGCATGGGGCTACAGGTCTGCTGCCACCATGTGGTCACAGACGATTCTGCAGCAGCTCAGCTGAAACTGAGCAGAACAGAAAGTGAAACTAAAGTGCTTCGCCTGCGTGGCCTGAGTGGGCCAGGGAGGAAAGAGCAGGATCCACAGAGTTCCAGCAGCCAGTCGGATCTGAGAGGGGCCTATGTCCAGGGAGCTCACAGGCCACCTCTGCCTGTTTCTCATATGTCAGGCCTATGCTGCCACAGGACCTGCAGACAGTAAGTGGGACCTTCCTATTGCTCTCTTAGTTGCTGGTGTCCCTGTTTCCTCATTCCTTTCACAGTGATAGTGTGCATTTTGGGGTCCGGGTCATCAATACTGTTAACTACACAGCTGTGCCAGTGTTGCCTGAGTGGGCCAGGGTGGAAAGAGCAGGATCCAGAGAGTTCCAGCAGCCACTCAGATCTGAGAGGGGCCTATGTCCAGGGAGCTAACAGGCCACCTCTGCCTGTTTCTCATACATCAGGGCGGATTCCTGCCACAGGACCTGCACACAGTAAGTGGGACCTTCATGTTGCTCTCTTAGTTGATGCTGTCCCTGTTTCCTCATTCATTTCACAGTGATAGTGTGCATTGTGGGTTCCAGGTCATCAATACTGTTTTATTTCAGGGACGGGTTCTATATGTCTATATATGGATCTCACTATGTCATGCTTTTGAGGGAGGTTTGCATATTTGTGTGTATGTTCCACCATTACTCTGGAACGCCTGGAACGATGTGCACCACACGTGGTACACTCCTTCCTTACGATCTGGACAGATATACTGTGGGGGTAGGGCCCCCCATACGCCCCCAGAGGTGGGGGTGCACTGCAGAACACACTCATTCCTCCTCCCAATAGAGCCTGGGGATAATTTCTGCCCCCGGGCAACGCCGGGTCACAAACAGCTAGTTCACTTATAAATAGACACTTTAAAATAATAGTGTAATTATAGTCTGCAATTTCTATCCTATTTTCCCTCTCAAAATCTATATATATAAAGAAGAGCGTATGTATGTATGTGTGTATGTTCCACATAGGCTCCGCAACGCCTGGACCGATTCGCGCCAAACTCAGCACGCAGGTGCCTTGGCCCCCTGAGACCGTTGCTGTGCGGTTTTGGAATGGATCGCGCCCCCATGGGCGCGGGTAAAAGCGAATTTGTGGTTCTCTATGGGTGGCTATGGGCTGAGCCACAGCATTCCGAGACTCTGATGATGTCATGATGAGATGCAAATGACATGCAAATGACATGCGGAATCTTCAGGCAGCAACTGAACTCTTTACAGTTGGAAGACAAACAGCAGCAAACAGGTTTCCCGCAGGCAAACTGATACAGGGCCAGGGAAATGTGTTCTGTGGACATGTGGGCGGTCCCTGCTTGGCAGTGGACAGTTGGCACACGGTGCTGTGGCTGTTGCTCTCACTCTGAAAGTTTACTTTCACTGTATAACGTAAGGCAATTGGGCAGGTGCGACCAAAGGCTACAAAGATGAAACAACAGCGTACACAGGAAACACCTGAGGGGGGAAAAAACGACTTGCAATGCTACGTCACAGAGCTGCTACATCTAGAGCCACAGAAACAGTACAGCAGCGTGACAAAAGACTACACGATAAGAGAGACAGAGCTGCTACATCTAGAGCAACACAAACAGTACAGCAACGTCACAAATGACTACAGGATATGAAACACAGGGCTACTACATCTAGAGCAACAGAAACAGTACAGCAGCATGGAGGGGCCAAATAAACACCCGGTCACCGCTGGGTAATTTTTAACAACAACAAAAAAAAAATGCCTGGGGGTGGCCGAAAACCACTGGGGCGGGGGCGGTCAGGGATGGGACATATAAACACCCGGGTGCAAAT
This sequence comes from Lerista edwardsae, assembly GCA_029204185.1. Classification (NCBI taxonomy): domain Eukaryota; kingdom Metazoa; phylum Chordata; class Lepidosauria; order Squamata; family Scincidae; genus Lerista; species Lerista edwardsae. The sequence continues at coordinate 36,716 of JAJKFI010038243.1, forward strand.
AGGTTTCCCGCAGGTAAACCTATACAGGGCCATCTGTATGCCTGGTGAGTGGGAGGGGGGGTCAGGGATGGGACATATAAACACCCGGGTGCAAATAGGTTTCCCGCAGGCAAACCTATACAGGGCCATCTGTATGCCTGGTGAGTGGGGTGGGGGTGGGGGTCAGTGATGGGACATATAAACACCCAGGCGCAAATAGGTATCCCGCAGGCAAACCGATGCAGGGCCATCTGTATGGCTGGTGACTGGGAGGGGGGGTCAGTGATGGGACATATAAACACCCAGGCACACATGTGAGTGGGGGAGATCAGGGATGGGACACATAAACACCCAGGCACACATGTGAGTGGGGGGGCAGGGATGGGACATATAAACACCCGGGCACAAATGTGAGTGGGGGGGAAGTCAGGGATGGGACATATAAACACCCGGGCACACGTGAGTGGGGGGGGGTCAGGGATGGGACATATAAACACCCGGGCACACATGTGAGTGGGGGGGGTCAGGGATGGGACATATAAACACCCGGGCACACATGAGAGTGGGGGGCAGGGATGGTACATATAAATGGGCCATCTGTATGCCTGGTGAGTGGGGGGGGGGTCAGGGATGGCACCTATAAACACCCGGGCGAAGCCAGGTACATAAAAGCTAGTTAACTATAAAGCAGTAAAAACTATAAAAAAACCTATAAGCAGTACAGTTTTAGAGAACGATGTTTAGATCAGTAGTTCTCAAACTTTTAAACACTGGGGCCCACTTTTTAAAATGACAATCTGTCCGGGACCAGAACTGATGTCATGGCTGGAAGTGGCATCATTGTGACGACAGAGCCTGTTGCTTTCCTGAGAATGCAGCAATAAGGTTATTTCTCAATAGCAAAGTAAACCAAAAAGGAAAAGAGCCTATTTACACCGTGACACAATAGCGTCACAGCCTTCCTCTTGTCCACTGGCCCATCTTCCCATATTTTCAATGATGATTACACTAGGTGCTATGTGACCCACCTGAAATTGGCTTACGACACACCTAGTGGGTCCCAATCAGCGGTGTTATGCTGCCGGAACGCTGGGCGGGACATCCGGGTGATCGACAGCCCGCCCGTTGCGTTCCAGAGCGTTACGCCGTTTGTGTAACCAATTACGCCGCTTGCGTACGTTACGCAAATGGCGGAACGCTTCGTAACGCGACGGGCGGGCTGTCAATCACCCGGATGTCCCACCCAGTGTTCTGGCAGCATAATACCGCTGGCCCCGATCCATGGTTTGAGAAACACTGGTCTAGATGGATTGGGGATAATGTAATCAGATTAAGATTGTTGCCTGTTGCTCTGCACCCTGATTTCCCCCTATGATCTTCATGCTGGCTTTAATAAAACGAACAATGAATCACGACGGGCCCACTAGATCCGAAGAACAGCCCTTCAGGGAGTTCAGTGGATTGGGGGGAAAAAAAAAACAGCCTCTGATCACAGTGGAAGGCTGTGAGACATAGTAGCAAGATACAACTTGAAATCTGACAAGAGAACACAGACCTACTCTTGCATTTAACTGTTTGACATAGAGTAGTGGTTCCCAAACTGGTGGGTCATGACCCATCAAGCACGTCGCTGCCCCTTTAAGGGGCAGGAAGAGTAAGAAAGGCAGTAATGTGATCCCCAAGATTGCACTGCTGCAGGGAAAGAGAGGTTTTTTCCCTACTTACCTCTGCCAGTACCAGCCTCCAGGGGGGTGGGGGGGGAGCCCCACAGATGCCTCGGCAGAGCTTCCCAAACCAGGAAGTGATTTTCAATTTTTTTTAACTGTTTAGGAGGCTTGGGCAGCCCTGCAGAGGCACCTGTGGGGCTCCCCAGACTCCCCATAGGCTGGCAGTGGCAGGGGTAAGTAACCACCCCACCCCCCTGCAACAGTGCAATCCTAGGGATCGCATTACTGCCATAGCCCCGCATCCACAACGTTTACAGTGCTCCCAACTCCCTTGTAAGAGTTTGGGGAGTTACACTGTTTGGGAGCGCTGACAGAGAATTTAGGGAAGCTCTTATCCTATGATGACAGGTGCATGGCAAGACTTTGTCTTCTAAAGCAGAGGCAGTTAATAAAATGAATGATATTGGCTAAACAGTAGGGGAGTTTGCAGTTGGCAGGAGTAACCTGCCAGAGTGTAGAATGGCAACCTAAGAACAAGGAACTGGAAAACAGCAGCTGCCATTCTAATATTAGGATATTACGCGGGGTCACGCTTTGAAAGTGCAAGCTCTACAACTGACAAATAGTGGCTTGGTTGGTTCAGTGAACTATTGCCAGAGTTTAGAAAGCTCATTTAATTTTTACCCAAAAACCAAGAAGTCACCACTTAAGCTAAATACACCATGGGGATCCTAATCAGGTAGAAAAAGTAATTAGACCAGTACAAAGAGAACAGTAATAGCTGCCAAAGAAGAGGCTATTAACCCTCAAGAAGACCCCAATCATCTACGCACAGAAGCTGCAACTGAACTAAGATGAACTGCTGCATAATGGTTTGATCGAGGTCACCAAAGCATTAATGGCCACCACAAGACCCAGGACACTGAGCTTTCATCGGTTAGGCCTTGGAATAATGCTAATCGGAATAATGCTAATAATTATATATTGTGACTACTGTAAAGCAGTGGTCTGCAATTTTTGATACCTTGATTATTGATATCATGTGACAAGAAAAAAAATAGGGGGAGGTTGCATAAAAATATATCTAGAAGGAATGTTGACATTCACCATTCCTATTATTTTTAAAGCAAGGAAAGATCAAATGCACAAGCCATTGACAAACACAAAGCATCTTCCACACATTGAAAGCATACTGGTCCCTGAAAAGAGCAGACAGACAATGAAAATTCAACCAGCCTGGCACTTATATCACATAGGAAGGGTAAAAAATATAAAGCTCCCTGCTGGCAATAACACCCTAGGCAACTTAAAAATGGCAGAACCTGAGTTTCTCTATCCACAATACTTAAACAAAGAAATGAGGATTCCGAATTTTAAACACATCAGTTTTAGCTGCCCTAAGGTATGTTTGCTAGTTGTGAAGGTAACCAATGACAGAATAATCTGAAATTGCTGTTAGACAGACAAAAGCTGAAAGCAGACCTTACCTGCTTTCCAAAACATATACAAACAGAAGGTTTAAAATCAATGTAATTAAAAAAAAATTCACATTCTAAAAGCAAGTATCCACATTCCAAAATTCAAGTGGTTATTTTATTGGTCCACCTAGAAGTTGTAATCTAAGCTCAGGCACAACTTCAAGCTTATTTCAGGAATTTTCAAATCTCTCTATTACAAAAATGTCTTCTGCCTCCATTCAAACTGACAGTTAATGTTAGCTTTAATTGAACTAAAATGACTCTATAAAAGACAGATAGTTCTGTTTCTGCAAACCTGACTGCCTTCTTAGAATGAGACAGGCAAAACCAGTTCTTAAAACTAAGGACCAGGGACAGCAGAGCCTCTCTGAAGAATACAACATTCATTTCTTACCAGATTTAGCAAATATTAACACATGGATGCAAGATTAGTATTCATTTTAAGAAATAAAGCAACAAGGCAAATTAAAAATACTACTGACCTTAACCCAAATGTAATAGTAAATTATTGCAAACATCTCCAGTATTCTAAAAACAGCTGGTCTATTTTGCATCTTTCCCTTCTACGAATGAAGTATTCGGTAGCACAATAAATTAACCTTCTGCAGAATCTGATTTTCTCTGGACTGTTTTCCCATCAGCGTCCTGGGATTCTATTGTGCAACTCCCTCTCCTCTTCCCAAAACACCTCTAAGGCTGATGCAGAATCTGGCGGATTCTACGGCATAATGCAGTTTTCAGTAGCTATGGCAGCAACAGCCTAGTAATGAAGTCGAATGCCTTGCTGCAATCATGTATTGAGGCTCAGATCACAAAACTTGAGCAAAAAAACAACACACACAATCCCTTAAACCACAGGTTTTTTCCATTTTAAAAAGCAAAAACCTTAGACATATTAGAAAATGTTTTCCTTTTTTCTGACTCCTTAAATATCAGGTACATTTTATCATTTGAGTTTTGAGCATTAGCCAATATAATAGGTTTGAAAAAAAGATTTCATTAAGCTGTAAATACTCCTGCAGATCACAGAAAGCTGGCATTCAAGCAATTACACGACAGAGTTACAACACAACAACCCCATCCACCAATCTGCATTTTTCTCCGGTACATCTCTCCTTGAGATGTCTGTCCAATCACAAAGCTGTTTCTCAGTACCACTCCACCTCAGACTAGCACAGCAGCCGAAGACTACAGCAACTGCGCAGGAACAGGCATGAAATTTAACTCAACAGTTCTGCGTACAGCACAGCATAGCACAGCACAGCCTTGAAATTGTTATCTGTTCAAGCTCTTCTTCCTACCAAATTCTCCCAGGAGTATAGCTGGGGTGCAGTGCATAGGAGAAAGAGAAGCTTACATAAACAGGCTTATATAAAGAAATTGCTGATGTCAGTCCTTTCAGTAACTAAGTCAATAGAATGTGCATTCTGCAAACAAGGATTCACACTTCTAGCTGCTATTATACACAGGCGTGTCTCGGCACCCACTGATTTGGTAATACACGGTTTCAGTTATCCATGGATACCAAGGATACTGTGACTCCTATTAAAAAGATAGGGGAACACTAAACAAATCTCTTTGTTTCAAATCGAATCACAATCTAATTGAACTCTCTGAAAGGGCAATGCAACCAACTCTTTGCAATCCCATATGTAGCAGGGATGTGTGCTCCATGCTCCACCCAGTTTCTGAGGAACCCCTTGTAACCCCTGCTAACTGGGCAAGAGGCACTTTTTTCAAGTGGTGTCCCGCTTATATTTAGCAGGGGAAGAGTAATTGTCCCTCTTCACCCCTGTGCAGTCTTTTCTAGTGGCTGTTGCTGGTGGTGGTCTGCGTGTTTTTTTTTAAGATAGTGAGTCCTTTTGGAACAGGGAGCCATTTAACTTTATTAATATTATTAGCTGTAAACCACTTCGTGAACTTTGTGTTCAAAAGCGGTATATAAATATGTGATTGATTGATTGATTGATTGATTGATTGATTGATTGTCACTGCTGCAGCAGTGATGTCACTGCTCGTCACGGACACATCTCTGGTCTCTGTATATTAACAGGCACGGTGCCTACTACGGTGTGTGCGGTGGTGTTGCAGTGACGAACTCAGCCTCCCCTCTGGTTGTGGCTAGTAGCTCTCCAGAATGCACCCCTGAATGCACTGCGGCACCACCACAAGTACCTCCCCAACTGTTGACCTCACTGCTTTTCACTGATATGCAGCAAGGTCACCTTGTGTTGAAATATCAGTCTCTGTTCTAAGGTAGATTTCATGCCCCAAATGTTGACATATGTACAAATTACGAAGGCTGTAGGGACATTCAAAACTGCACCTGCGGCCAATGTTGACCCCTTTAAAATTGCTGGCAGAAGCATCCACCAGCCATGTTTAAGGGGTCCATGCTGGTTGCAGGTGCCACTCTGAAGCCTCTGGAAGGTCTCTGCAGCATTCTGAGATCTTTTGGTACTTCATGCTGCACTGCTGGCTTCCTGGAATCTTCTGATGGCCAATAAGGTACCCCTTGCACCTAACCCCATTGATACTATAGGATCAATGATTCGTCATCTGCGAATTCACTACCTGTGAGGATTTCCAGAAACCTAAACCCTAGCAAATAATGAGGACTGCCTGTTCTATGTATCTGTAGGCATGAGGATAGTGCATATAATATTTATGTTTGTCTTGTATCACTTCTGTGCCTTGTTTGCAGGATGGGGATGGAAGAAGAAACTGGCCTCTGACCAGCCAAATTTGAAGTGTTGGGTGGCAAAGGAGGGAGAGAGGTGGAGGCAGTACTAATGGGGATGTGAAAACAAATGAAAAAGCTGGGGGCGGGGTGGAATTTGAGTGCCACTTTGGATGCTTAGCTTGACTGAGCCTGACCCATTTGGAATCTTGGCCCAACTGACATGAAGGAATGCATAAAGCCTTCTGTTGTCGTTTAAAAAAAAATAAAATTAAGTAAATAGCATGCATGCATGCACCCAAAACAGGCTGAAACCTCAACAAGTGGGAAGCAGGAGCTTCAATATTTTGGCTCCATTTATTTATTTATTTATTTAAAAGATTTTTACCCCGCCTTTATGCCCAAAGGCACTCAAGGCGGCATTACATAAAACTATAAAATTTAACATTAAAAAACACTATAAAAGAACATTAAAACAACATATTCAAACAAAATTAAAAACATAACAATAAAGTTAAAAAAAAAACCAAACCCAGTGGATCATAAAAGTATAACACCCCAGCCAGTCAACCTGTCAACAATTAAAAGCTTTTCTAAATAGAAAGGTCTTCAGCCCCCGCCGAAATGTTAACAGAGAGGGAGCAGTTCTCAATTCTAAGGGGAGGGTATTCCAAAGTTGGGGGGCCACCACCGAGAAGGCCCTCTTCCTGGCCGCCACCCCTCTCACTTCTCCTGGTGGCGGCACAGTCAAAAGGGCCCCTCCAGAAGATCTAAGAGTACGGGTTGGATTATATGGAAGAAGGCGGTCCCTCAAATACCCCGGACCGAGCCGGACTCCATTGACATTCTAACTGCAGCCCCCTTGTGTGCTATTTTTAACAGGAAAAAATGGAAGCTTTTTTCCATTCAAAACGGAATGTAGCATGATGGGGATTGGGAATCAACCATAGCAGGGGCAAAATACTGCAGCCCCCCATCCCTGTTGTTCAGCCCATTGTGTGTGTTCTCCCTACCATGTTATTTACTAAAACAAAAACCCAGAGCCCCATTATATTATTATTATTATTATTATTATTATTATTATTAATTAGATTTATATCCCGCCTTTTTGCCCGAAGGCACCCAAGGCGGCATTACAATAAAAGAAACAATAAAAACACAATTTAACAATAGAAACAATTTAAAACAATGTTAAAATACAATTTAAAAATTTAAAAAACAGCAAGCAACCAGCCCCGTGGATCATAAAATTAAACAAGGGAAATTATATGTCCCTTGTAACTTATTTTTTGGTCATTGGAATTCTTGGGGAAGCCCAACAAAAAGACAATGAAGTCACCCTGATCTGGCTGCTCTGAGGCGACTCTTCTTATAGCAGCATGTCTCAGCAGCCTGGTATAGAAGACTGAAATCTCTTAGACGCCCCTGGGGAGTTGGAAAGGTAGTAGCAAAGCAGTAAAAAATAGGGAAGACTCAGGAATGTTTTTCTGGCTAGGGGAATCAGCCATGTGGTTCTCTGGATGCAGCTCAAAAAATGTCAGTTATTTTCTTATCTCTTTTGAGAAGAATGTTTGAATTTACTGTGAACTACTGATTGGATTGTGAAAACCAGCAATGTATCTGTAGGCATAAGGAGAGTGCATATAATACTTATGTCTTGTATCACTTCTGTGCTTTGTTTGCAGGATGGGGATGGAAGAAGAAACTCTCTGACCAGCCAGATTTGAACTGTTGGGTGGCAACTTGAGTTGCACATTATCTTAAGTGACTCCTTACCCACTGACGTGGACCTCAGAAATGCATTTCCTGGATGAACCACACATTCCTGCATCTGTACTACTTGTCCTCCAAATTTATTCTCTCTCTCTCTCTCTCTCTCTCTCTCACACACACACACACACGGTAAACGGCAGATTTGCTCAGTTAAATTTAACAGGTTTTTGGTTTTTCCTTTATTCAGCTAAATTCTAACTTACTTTTCTGTTTCAGCTGGATAAAAGCTACAGGAGAATGAAGAGGTAAAGTCTCCATCTAAATCAAGCCATTCTAGAGATCTACAGCTTACAGCAGAAGAGGTCTCGCTGAGCTATAAAAAAGAAAGAATGATAAAGGGGAAAAAACTGCATGGAAAACATGGTTTGAAGTGGATTTTCAGTTTGAAGTGGATTTTCAGATTTTCAGTTTTGCTTAACAGGACAATCAAAAACTATGTTTTTTTTTTCTCAATTTGAATGTAACAGCAAACTATCATATGTATATATGAGGGAGAGACTTGATATGTGTGTGTAAGGAAGTGAGAGAGGCCAAACTATGGTTTGCTATTACACATGAACTCATATATATGAGTCCATGTGTAATAGCAAACCATGGTTTATATTTATATATATGAGTCTATATGTTTGGATGAAGCGAAGGTAATGCAAATCTGCAGCTCCTAGTAGAATGTTTAACATAACAATGGCCCGTAAAGAGCACAATAGGCACCTTTTAAATAAAGTGGAAATAGATTAATTATGTGGCAAACGTTGTGGTCTTAAGATGAATTATCAAAAAACAAACCACTATAGGGTTCACATTATGATATTTTCCTAATACATTTATGTTAACTTCGGAATAGATTATCATCATAAAGCAGGGGTCTACTGTATCTTCACCTCTATGTCAGATCTTATATCCAATGCCACTGAAGCTGCAATCCTAGCCACACTTACATGGTAGTAAGCCTCATTGAAGACAATGGGACACTTCTGAGTTTTTATGGATAGGACTGGGCTCTAATGTACAGAAATCACAAATCCACAAAAGCTGAGGGTTTTATCCATAGGTGGAGGGGAGGGTATACTGCATGGCAGCATGCTTTCTACAAGCTATGCATTGATACAGCATTTAATACACTGTATCTTATTTAAAAGATTTATACACTGCCTTTCCAGAAGCTCAAGGCAGCTTACGTTACTTACAGTGCAATCCTAGCGTTGCCATAGCGTCAACACAACTTTGTTGCGTTGACAGTACGGCATTAGCGCCAATGTGGGAGCGCCGAGCAGGACCCCCGTGTTGGTGCTAAAGCGCTCAAGCCAAAACTATGAGTAGCGTCACCTTGAGAGCACCGACGGGGAGCCTCTCTTGCGCGGACCGAAGTTGGTCGGTGCGAGGGAAACTTTATGCCAAAACGGCGCAGTGATTGGTGGGAGGGAGGCGGGGAGCGGGACATGGGGGAGTTTGGGAGGTGGCCATACGGCTACATCCTAATCTCATCCGCAAGGCCGTGAGCCCCCGATTGCAGCTGCGCGGTCTCCTTGGATCTGCGCCCTCTCTTTAGCGGGCACAGATCCGAGGAGCACATAGGAGAGGCTGGAACCTCCCCTACGGTAAGGGAGCTAATGTTCCCTTGCCGGGGGTGAGGCTCCAGCCTCTCCTATGCAGCGTTGGATATGGCGCTGTCAAGTCGGTGTCGCCATTCCGGCGCTGCATAGGATTGCGCCCTCAATAAAATACAAAATGTAAATTAGTATACAAATTCAAAAATCCAATACAGTCAGCCCGGCTTTTAGATATAGATATATAATCTATTTATTATTGGATTGTTGTATCAACAATATAATGGCTCAAACAAGCAGGGCACATAAGCAGAATACAACGTAAGAAACTAAACTATAAAATACTACAATAAAAACATTAAACCCAGTAGGACCAACTTTAGGTTTGACACTGCGAAGGTGCCCTTGGTGAAGCTATGACTATGTTGGTGGCTCTCCCCTCCATATGGATGAGCGTTAGCAAACTTGCTGGGTAGCAAATGATGGCAGCGGCAGCTGCAATAGCAGGAACAGAGGTGTGCTCAGTGCTGGTAAGGCTAGAGGCAGCATTTTAATTCCCATTCAATGCCTTAACCCCCAATGCTGTATCACTTATGCTCAAAACTTACCAATCTTCTCTGTCTTAAAATGGCAGCCTCGGCTGGATGGTTGAACCTGAACTTATGAGATTTGCCCAGAACAACAAGAGCTCCTGTCAAGCAGGTGTGGGAAAAGGCGAAATAAAAAAGCTGCAGTTATTCAAGCTGTTCTACAAATATTGGTACAGGTCATGTCTCGGCATCCATGGGAGTTTGGTTCCCAGAACCGCCACGGATGCTGAAACCAGTTATAATCAAATCCACGGCCAACCCATTTTCTGAGGTGAGGGGAGGTCACGCATGACCTTCCCGTGGGTCAGAGAGCCTGCTGGAGCTTTTAGACAAACACTTTGGTTTTCATGAGAATATTTGGCTAAACTCTCTTATCCATGATGATATGAAATACTAAACTAAAAATGATATATACCGAGAAAGCTAGTGCCATTTAGAATTCAGAGTATTTACCTTGGACTAATGGGAAATGGTTTAAAATCCTAATTCAGTTACTTTTGCCTGGAGGTCTTACGCAAGACAGAATTTTTAGCCTCATTTTCCCTTCAGTGAAATGGGCACAGCAGTTATTCCACTTAGAGATGGCTGTAACAATAAATGACTCGAGGCCCAATTTTATGTAGGTTGATGCAGAAAAACGTCTGAGTAAACATGGCTCAGATCAAGTTGTTCAATGTTTTTTTTAAAAATTTATGATCCTATTATATAAACGATACAATAAATTTTTATTTTCGTAGCATTTCATCACAGCTATTGAAAATGAAAGCAAAAACAGATATAAAGAACTTACCCTGCGACAAGCGGAAAGAATCTGTGACTTCATGACCATTCACATTGCAATGTGCTCCCTGAAAAGGCCGCAGAGTCACAATCCCATGCTGGTTGTCTATTAAACAGTGGTCCCTTTCAATCCACTGGCCCTGCAAAACTGCAAATACATATATTTAGCAGGTAGTTAGTTAATATATATATTTAGCAGCAGGTAGTTAATCTGTGGAACTCTTTGCCACAGGAGGTGGTGATGACATCTGTCCTAGATGCCTTTAAGAGGGGATTGGACAGATTTCTGGAAGAAAAGTCCATCGTGGGCTATAGGCCATGATGGGTTGTGCAACCTCCTTACATTAGTAGTAGGCTATTTCAGAGTACCTGGTGCAAGGGAGTGGCAATAGGATGCAAGCATCTTGTTGTCTCGTGCCTCCCTGGGACACCTGGTGGGCCGCTGTGAGATACAGGAAGCTGGACTAGATGGGCCTTTGGCCTGATCCAGCAGGGCTCTTCTTATGTTCTTAATTATCCTGTTCTACATCATGTTCTTGTTTCAAAACCTCTTATGTGTGTTCACTACAGGACAATAGGCGATCCACTACTCTCTACAATCCACAAATGCATGCACACTCTTTAGGATTGCACCGTAACACGGCAAATCGGCTAAAAAGACCCAACAAAGACAGCATACATTTTGTCTGCCTTGGTGGCCTCTGTGCAGATGCATTTGTGGAATTATGCCTAATCTTTGAGATGATCATAATATCAGAATCTCCAGAAAAATACTCTGCCTTTCCCCTTTGTTTTGTACTATCCGTAACAGGCTATGGAGAGTAGGGCAGAGGTTGTACCTTTTTATTAGGTATATTCTGTTGAGTATAGGAAGAAGTCGAATGGTGAAATAATGGTATTTCCTGTGTGGCAAAGTAAAGAGATTGTGGACTGCAAAGAATCACTCAGTTACAGTTAAGCACTTCCTTTCTTTTGCACACTCTCTGTGTAATCAGATCTGTTTTGGGAGAGTAACAGCAGGTAACTGCCTTACCAGAGAGTACATAGAAAGTATAAGAAGGCAGTTCTGTTTTCTTTTTCTGGTGTTTGTTTTTTTGCTTTAACTTTTGATAGAATACAAATATTTCAGAGTTTTTTCATTGCATTCAACTGTAAATTCCACATCACGTGATCATATGATGGTATTATTCGAAATACCAAGATTTTACAATTTTGGGCAGTAATGGTGCGACCTCCACGTGCACTACCTTGTGTAGCCTGAACCCCCCTCCCGCACCTCCATAGCAATGCCACTGTCCCACAGATAAGGACAAAAGTGGATACTGAAATCTGCGCGTTTCCAGGACCCCTTAAAACCTCCAGAGGTAAGGGAAACTAAGCTTCCTCTGGGAGCTTCCCCAGGCCTCAGAATGACTTATAAAGTCAAGAACGTCACTTCCAGTTTTCGAGCGAAAACCAGAAGTAGCATTTTTCAGCTCAAATGGCCATTCTGAGGCCTGCAGAGGCTGCATGCAATCACCTGGGGCCTCTCTGGGCCTCAGAAAACCCTCCGGACCTGACCAGAGCCCACCTCCAGTTGGATTCAGAAGGTCCAGATGGGACCCTCCTCTGAGGGTTCAGAACATGCAGATATTTAAATCCACAGGTTCCGAATCTGCGGATATTGTGGACCCACTGTATACATATCCTTGGAACACATTTCTCCCCCATCCCACATCATTTCAAAGGCAAAAGGGGAACCCCTATTTATTGCCAAAAATAGTTCTGTTGCCTAATGATTGAAGAAACCCAAAAGGTCAGAGTATCCTGGGCAGGTTGGTGCTGAATCCCAGAAAAAACACAATCAAGACCATTACCGTTGTTACACACACACACACACACACACACACACACACACACACACACACACA